>JALDNG010001519.1:0-56509 GCA_024349245.1 Neodontobutis hainanensis
GATCAGAGGAGGCAGAGGAGGCAGAGAGACCAGAAAAGGCAGATTCCACAGAGAGACACGAGGAGGCAGCGGCCACAGAGAGACCAGAAGAGGCAGAGAGACCAGAGAAGGCAGAGGCCACAGTGAGACAAGAGGGGGCAGAGGCCACTGAGAGTTCAGAGGAGGCATAAAGACAGAGAGACCAGAGGAGGCAGAGAGACGAGAGGATGCAGAGGAGACAGAGAGACCAGAGGAGGCAGAGGCCATAGAGAATCCAGAGGAGGCATAGTCCACAGAGAGACCAGTGGAGTTAGAGAGAGTAGAGGAGGCAGAGAAGGCAGAGAGACCAATGGAGGCAGGGGAGACAGAGAGACCAGAGGAGGCAGAGGCCACAGAGAGACCAGAGGAGGCAGAGTTCACAGAGAGACCAGAGGAGGCAGAGTTCACAGAGAGACCAGAGGAGGCATAGGCTGCAGAGAGACCAGAGGAGGCATAGGCCACGGAGAGACCAGAGGAGGCAACGGGGCAGAGAGACCAGAGGAGGCAGAGGCCACCGAGAGATCAGAAGAGACAGAAAGACAGAGAGACCAGAGGAGGCAGAGAGATGAGAGGATGCAGAGGAGGCAGAAAGACCAGAAAAGGCGGATGCCAGAGAGAGACCAGAGGAGGCAGCGGCCACAGAGAGACCAGAGGAGGCAGAGAGACCAGAGAAGGCAGAGGCCACAAAGAGACCAGAGGAGGCAGAGGCCACAGAGAGACCAGAGAAGAAATAACAATTGGGATTTTTACATAAATATTTACAACCTCAAAAAAATCTTCTTTTTTTTTTTTCTTGCCAAATCTCATTTATCAATTCCACCTTTATTTTCATTCATTTTCACTTTAGAGAATGTTTAGATTAAAACTTCCATTCCCATCAGGCTCACACAGAAAGTTTTTAAATTCGCAAAAATTAAAAAAGACTGAACATTGTGTGTTATGCTATAAAAAAGATACTCTACCGCTAACCTTTTTTTTTTACAAAACATTTTGTCAATAAAATAGGATCTATACACCCACTTTCTTCAACTGTGTTTTTTCTTGTACACCAAATTGGCAACTTTACCATTCCATAAAGAAAATTTAGAATAAAAACTTTCTTCTTGTTTTCTACTAAGTACTTTGGCCCATAAATAAACAATGAAACAGTCTGTTTTAAAAAACGTCTACAGTCTTTTCTAATGCACATCTACAGTCTGTTCTAATGCAAGTCTACAGTCTGTACTACTGCTCATCTACAGTCTGTTCTACTGCATGTCTACAGTCTGTTCTGATAAACGTCTACAGTCTGTTCTACTACACATCTACAGTCTCTACTACTGCACTTCTAAAGTATGTTCTAATGCACATCTACAGTCTGTTCTAATGCAAGTCTCTAGTCTGTACTACTGCACATCTACAGTCTGTTCTAAAGCATGTCTAGAGTGTTTTTTAATACTCATATACAGTCTGTTCTAATGCTCGTCTACAGTCTGAACTACTGCACCTCTACAATCTATTCTAAAGCATGTCTACAGTGTTTTCTAATACTCATATACAGTCTGTTCTAATGCTCGTCTACAGTTTGAACTACTGCAACTCTACAGTCTGTTCTAAAGCATATCTACAGTGTTTTCTAATACTCATATACAGTCTGTTCTAATCCTCATCTACAGTCTGTACTACTGCACCTCTAGAGTCTATTCTTCTGCACATTCTCAGTCTGTTCTACAGGTTGTTTACTGTTTGTTCTAATGCTCGTCTACAGTCTGTTCCAAAGCCAATCTAGAGTCTGTTCTACTTCTGCTCTGAAGTCTATTCAACTAGACATCTACAGTCTGTTCAACTGCACCTCTACAGTCTTTTCTATTGTTAATAGATAATAATTGTCTACAGTCTCTTCTACTGCACATCTACAGTTTTTTCTAATGGTCGTCTAGAGTCTGTACTACTGGAACTCTACAGTCTGTTCTAAAACATGTCTACAGTCTATTCTTTTGCACATCTACAGTCTGTTCTAATGCACATCTACAATCTGTTCTAATGGAATTCTCCAGTCTGTACTACTGCTCGTCTACAGTTTGTTCTACTGCAAGTCTACAGTCTGTTCTAAAAAACGTCTACAGTCTGTACTACTGCACATCTACAGTTTGTACTAAAGCATGTCTAGAGTGTTTTCTAATACTAATATACAGTCTGTTCTAATGCTCATCTACAGTCTGAACTACTGCACCTCTACAGTCTGTTCTAAAGCTCATCTACAGTCTGTTCTAAAGCCAATCTAGAGTCTGTACTACTGCTGCTCTAAAGTCTGTTCAACTGCACGTCTACAGTCTGGTCTACTGCACATCTACAGTTTGTTTTAATGCTCGTCTACAGTCTGTACTACTGCACCTCTACAGTCTCTTCTAAGGCATGTCTACAGTCTTTTCTAATAGTCATGTACAGGCTGTTCTAATCCTCGTGTAAAGTCTCAACTACTGCAACTCTTCAGTCTATTCTTCTGCACCTCGTCAGTCTGTTCTACTGCACATCTACAGTCTATTCTAATGGACATCTACTGTATGTTCTAATGAAAGTCTACAGTCTGTACAACTGCTCATCTATAGTCTGTTCTACTGCACGTGTACAGTCTGTTTTATTGCTCATCTACAGTCTGTTCTACTGCACGTTTACAGTCTGTTCTAATACAAGTCTACAGTCTCTACTACTGCTCATTTACAGTCTGTTCTACTACACATCTACAGTCTCTACTACTGCACTTCTAAAGTCTGTTCTAATGCACATCTACACTCTCTTCTAATGCTCGTCTACAGTCTGTACTACTGCATTTCTACAGTCTATTCTTCTGCACATTGTCAGTCTGTTCTACTGGATGTTTACAGTCTGTTCTAATGCTCGTCTACAGTCAGTTTTACAGTCTGTTCTAATGCAAGTCTATAGTCTGTTTTACTACTCATCTACGGTCTGTTCTTTTGCAGGTCTACAGTCTGTTCTAATAAACGTCTACAGTCTGTTCTACTGCACATCTACAGTCTGTTCTAATGCAAGTCTACAGTCTGTATTACTGCTCATCTACAGTCTGTTCTAAAGCATGTCTCGAGTGTTTTCTAATACTCATATACAGTCTGTTCTAATGCATGTCTACAGTCAGAAATACTGCACCTTTTACAATCTGTTCTAAAGCATGTGCAGAGTGTTTTCTAAAACTCATATAGAGTCTGTTCTAATACTCGTCTACAGTCTGAACTACTGCAGCTCTACAGTCTGTTCTAAAGCATGTCTAGAGTGTTTTCTAATACTCATATACAGTCTGTTCTAATGCTTGTCTACAGTCTGTACTACTGCATCTCTACAGTCTATTCTTCTGCATATTGTCAGTCTGTTCTACTGGACGTTTACAGTCTTTTCTAATTCTCATCTACAGTCTGTATTACTGCACCTCTACAGTCTGTTCTAAAGCATGTTTAGAGTGTTTTCTAATACTCATATACAGTCTGTTCTAATGTTCGTCTACAGTCGGAACTACTGCACCTCTACATTTTGTTATAAAGCATATCTAGAGTGTTTTCTAATACTTATATAGAGTCTGTTCTACTGGACGTTTATAGCCTGTTCTAATGCTCGTCTATAGTCAGTTCTAAAGCCAATCTAGAGTCTGTACTACTGCTGCTCTGAAGTCTGCCTAACTGCACGTCTACTGTCTGTTCACCTGCACCGTTACAGTCTGTTCTAATGCCAGTTTACAGTCTGTACTACTGCTCTACTACAGTCTCGTCCACTGCACGTCTACAGTCTGTTTTACTGCACATCTACAGTCTGTTCTAATGTACATCTACTGTCTGTTCTAATGCAAGCCTACAGTCTGTACTACTGCTCATCTACAGTCTGTTCTACTGCACGTCTACAGTCTGTTCTAATGCACATCTACAGTCTGTTCTAATGCCAGTTTACAGTCTGTACTACTGCTCTACTACAGTCTCGTCCACTGCACGTCTACAGTCTGTTCTATTACACATCTACAGTCTCTACTACTGCACTTCTAAAGTCTGTTCTAATGCACATCTACACTCTCTTCTAATGCTCGTCTACAGTCTGTACTACTGCATTTCTACAGTCTATTCTTCTGCACATTGTCAGTCTGTTCTACTGGATGTTTACAGTCTGTTCTAATGCTCGTCTACAGTCAGTTTTACAGTCTGTTCTAATGCAAGTCTATAGTCTGTTTTACTACTCATCTACGGTCTGTTCTTTTGCAGGTCTACAGTCTGTTCTAATAAACGTCTACAGTCTGTTCTACTGCACATCTACAGTCTGTTCTAATGCAAGTCTACAATCTGTATTACTGCTCATCTACAGTCTGTTCTAAAGCATGTCTAGAGTGTTTTCTAATACTCATATACAGTCTGTTCTAATGCATGTCTACAGTCAGAAATACTGCACCTTTTACAATCTGTTCTAAAGCATGTGCAGAGTGTTTTCTAAAACTAATATAGAGTCTGTTCTAATACTCGTCTACAGTCTGAACTACTGCAGCTCTACAGTCTGTTCTAAAGCATGTCTAGAGTGTTTTCTAATACTCATATACAGTCTGTTCTAATGCTTGTCTACAGTCTGTACTACTGCATCTCTACAGTCTATTCTTCTGCACATTGTCAGTCTGTTCTACTGGACGTTTACAGTCTTTTCTAATTTTCATCTACAGTCTGTATTACTGCACCTCTACAGTCTGTTCTAAAGCATGTTTAGAGTGTTTTCTAATACTCATATACAGTCTGTTCTAATGTTCGTCTACAGTCGGAACTACTGAACCTCTACATTTTGTTATAAAGCAGATCTAGAGTGTTTTCTAATACTTATATAGAGTCTGTTCTACTGACGTTTATAGCCTGTTCTAATGCTCGTCTATAGTCAGTTCTAAAGCCAATCTAGAGTCTGTACTACTGCTGCTCTGAAGTCTGCTCAACTGCACGTCTACTGTCTGTTCACCTGCACCTCTACAGTCTGTTCTAATGCCAGTTTACAGTCTGTACTACTGCTCTACTACAGTCTCGTCCACTGCACGTCTACAGTCTGTTTTACTGCACATCTACAGTCTGTTCTAATGTACATCTACTGTCTGTTCTAATGCAAGCCTACAGTCTGTACTACTGCACCTCTAGAGTCTATTCTTCTGCACATTCTCAGTCTGTTCTACAGGTTGTTTACTGTTTGTTCTAATGCTCGTCTACAGTCTGTTCCAAAGCCAATCTAGAGTCTGTTCTACTTCTGCTCTGAAGTCTATTCAACTAGACATCTACAGTCTGTTCAACTGCACCTCTACAGTCTTTTCTATTGTTAATAGATAATAATTGTCTACAGTCTCTTCTACTGCACATCTACAGTTTTTCTAATGGTCGTCTAGAGTCTGTACTACTGGAACTCTACAGTCTGTTCTAAAACATGTCTACAGTCTATTCTTTTGCACATCTACAGTCTGTTCTAATGCACATCTACAATCTGTTCTAATGGAATTCTCCAGTCTGTACTACTGCTCGTCTACAGTTTGTTCTACTGCAAGTCTACAGTCTGTTCTAAAAACGTCTACAGTCTGTACTACTGCACATCTACAGTTTGTACTAAAGCATGTCTAGAGTGTTTTCTAATACTAATATACAGTCTGTTCTAATGCTCATCTACAGTCTGAACTACTGCACCTCTACAGTCTGTTCTAAAGCTCATCTACAGTCTGTTCTAAAGCCAATCTAGAGTCTGTACTACTGCTGCTCTAAAGTCTGTTCAACTGCACGTCTACAGTCTGGTCTACTGCACATCTACAGTTTGTTTTAATGCTCGTCTACAGTCTGTACTACTGCACCTCTACAGTCTCTTCTAAGGCATGTCTACAGTCTTTTCTAATAGTCATGTACAGGCTGTTCTAATCCTCGTGTAAAGTCTCAACTACTGCAACTCTTCAGTCTATTCTTCTGCACCTCGTCAGTCTGTTCTACTGCACATCTACAGTCTATTCTAATGGACATCTACTGTATGTTCTAATGAAAGTCTACAGTCTGTACAACTGCTCATCTATAGTCTGTTCTACTGCACGTGTACAGTCTGTTTTATTGCTCATCTACAGTCTGTTCTACTGCACGTTTACAGTCTGTTCTAATACAAGTCTACAGTCTCTACTACTGCTCATTTACAGTCTGTTCTACTACACATCTACAGTCTCTACTACTGCACTTCTAAAGTCTGTTCTAATGCACATCTACACTCTCTTCTAATGCTCGTCTACAGTCTGTACTACTGCATTTCTACAGTCTATTCTTCTGCACATTGTCAGTCTGTTCTACTGGATGTTTAAAGTCTGTTCTAATGCTCGTCTACAGTCAGTTTTACAGTCTGTTCTAATGCAAGTCTATAGTCTGTTTTACTACTCATCTACGGTCTGTTCTTTTGCAGGTCTACAGTCTGTTCTAATAAACGTCTACAGTCTGTTCTACTGCACATCTACAGTCTGTTCTAATGCAAGTCTACAGTCTGTATTACTGCTCATCTACAGTCTGTTCTAAAGCATGTCTCGAGTGTTTTCTAATACTCATATACAGTCTGTTCTAATGCATGTCTACAGTCAGAAATACTGCACCTTTACAATCTGTTCTAAAGCATGTGCAGAGTGTTTTCTAAAACTCATATAGAGTCTGTTCTAATACTCGTCTACAGTCTGAACTACTGCAGCTCTACAGTCTGTTCTAAAGCATGTCTAGAGTGTTTTCTAATACTCATATACAGTCTGTTCTAATGCTTGTCTACAGTCTGTACTACTGCATCTCTACAGTCTATTCTTCTGCATATTGTCAGTCTGTTCTACTGGACGTTTACAGTCTTTTCTAATTCTCATCTACAGTCTGTATTACTGCACCTCTACAGTCTGTTCTAAAGCATGTTTAGAGTGTTTTCTAATACTCATATACAGTCTGTTCTAATGTTCGTCTACAGTCGGAACTACTGCACCTCTACATTTTGTTATAAAGCATATCTAGAGTGTTTTCTAATACTTATATAGAGTCTGTTCTACTGGACGTTTATAGCCTGTTCTAATGCTCGTCTATAGTCAGTTCTAAAGCCAATCTAGAGTCTGTACTACTGCTGCTCTGAAGTCTGCCTAACTGCACGTCTACTGTCTGTTCACCTGCACCGTTACAGTCTGTTCTAATGCCAGTTTACAGTCTGTACTACTGCTCTACTACAGTCTCGTCCACTGCACGTCTACAGTCTGTTTTACTGCACATCTACAGTCTGTTCTAATGTACATCTACTGTCTGTTCTAATGCAAGCCTACAGTCTGTACTACTGCTCATCTACAGTCTGTTCTACTGCACGTCTACAGTCTGTTCTAATGCACATCTACAGTCTGTTCTAATGCCAGTTTACAGTCTGTACTACTGCTCTACTACAGTCTCGTCCACTGCACGTCTACAGTCTGTTCTATTACACATCTACAGTCTCTACTACTGCACTTCTAAAGTCTGTTCTAATGCACATCTACACTCTCTTCTAATGCTCGTCTACAGTCTGTACTACTGCATTTCTACAGTCTATTCTTCTGCACATTGTCAGTCTGTTCTACTGGATGTTTACAGTCTGTTCTAATGCTCGTCTACAGTCAGTTTTACAGTCTGTTCTAATGCAAGTCTATAGTCTGTTTTACTACTCATCTACGGTCTGTTCTTTTGCAGGTCTACAGTCTGTTCTAATAAACGTCTACAGTCTGTTCTACTGCACATCTACAGTCTGTTCTAATGCAAGTCTACAATCTGTATTACTGCTCATCTACAGTCTGTTCTAAAGCATGTCTAGAGTGTTTTCTAATACTCATATACAGTCTGTTCTAATGCATGTCTACAGTCAGAAATACTGCACCTTTTACAATCTGTTCTAAAGCATGTGCAGAGTGTTTTCTAAAACTATATAGAGTCTGTTCTAATACTCGTCTACAGTCTGAACTACTGCAGCTCTACAGTCTGTTCTAAAGCATGTCTAGAGTGTTTTCTAATACTCATATACAGTCTGTTCTAATGCTTGTCTACAGTCTGTACTACTGCATCTCTACAGTCTATTCTTCTGCACATTGTCAGTCTGTTCTACTGGACGTTTACAGTCTTTTCTAATTTTCATCTACAGTCTGTATTACTGCACCTCTACAGTCTGTTCTAAAGCATGTTTAGAGTGTTTTCTAATACTCATATACAGTCTGTTCTAATGTTCGTCTACAGTCGGAACTACTGAACCTCTACATTTTGTTATAAAGCAGATCTAGAGTGTTTTCTAATACTTATATAGAGTCTGTTCTACTGGACGTTTATAGCCTGTTCTAATGCTCGTCTATAGTCAGTTCTAAAGCCAATCTAGAGTCTGTACTACTGCTGCTCTGAAGTCTGCTCAACTGCACGCCTACTGTCTGTTCACCTGCACCTCTACAGTCTGTTCTAATGCCAGTTTACAGTCTGTACTACTGCTCTACTACAGTCTCGTCCACTGCACGTCTACAGTCTGTTTTACTGCACATCTACAGTCTGTTCTAATGTACATCTACTGTCTGTTCTAATGCAAGCCTACAGTCTGTACTACTGCTCATCTACAGTCTGTTCTACTGCACGTCTACAGTCTGTTCTAATGCACATCTACAGTCTGTTCTAATGTAAGTCTACAGTCTGTACTACTGCTCATCTACAATCTGTTCTACTGCACCTCTACAGTCTGTTCTACTACACGTGTACAGTCTCTACTACTGCACTTCTAAAGTCTGTTCTAATGCAAATCTATAGTCTGTTTTACTGCTCATCTACGGTCTGTTCTACTGCAGGTCTACAGACTGTAAACGTCCAGTAGAACAGACTGACAATGTGCAGAAGAATAGACTGTAGAGATGCACTAGTAAAGACTGTAAACGCGCATTAGAACAGACTGTATATGAGTATTAGAAAACACTCTAGACATGCTTTAGAACAGACTGTAGAGGAGCAGTAGTTCAGACTATAGACTAGCATTAGAACAGACTATATATGAGTATTAGAAAATACTCTAGACATGCTTTAGAACAGACTGTAGAGGTGCAGTTGTTCAGACTGTAGACGAGAATAAGAACGGACTGTAGATGTGCAGTAGTATAGACTGTCGACAATTATTAGAACAGACTGTAGACTTGCAGTAGAACAGACTGATGATGCTGCAGAAGAATTGACTTTAAAGGTGCATTACTACAGACTGTACACGAGAAATAGAACAGACTGTATATGAGTATTAGAATAGACTGAAGACATGATTTTAGAACAGACTGTAGAGGTGCAGTAGTACAGACTCTAGACAAGTAGTAGTACATACTGTCGACTTGCATTAGAACAGACCGTAGATGTGCATTAGAACAGACTGTAGAGGTGCAGTTCAACAGACTGTAGACGTGCAGTTGAACAGTCTTCAGAGCAGCAGTAGTACAGACTCTAGATTGGCTGTAGAACAGACTGTACGATCATTAGAATAGACTGTAAACGTCTAGTAGAACAGACTGTCAATGTGCAGAATAATAGATTCTAGAGGTGCAGTAGTACAGACTGTAGATGAGCATTAGATCAGACTGTATATGAGTATTAGAAAACACTGTAGACATGCTTTAGAACAGACTGTAGAGGTCTAGATGTACAAACTGTAGACGAGCATTAGAACAGACTGTAGAGGAACAGTAGAACAAACTGTAGAGGTCGAGTAGTAAAGACTGTTATTGGGTAATAGAACAGACGATATTCGAGCAATAGAACAGACTATAGATGTGTGGTCGTACTGCATTAGATCAGACTGTGGACGAACATTTGAACAGACTATAGACATGCATTAGAACAGACTGTAGATGTGCAGTAGAAGAGACTGTAGACAATTATTAGAACAGACTGTAGACATGCAGTAGAACAGATTGTAGATGTGCAGTAGTATAGACTGTAAGAAGCAGTAGTACAGAATGTAGACAATTATTAGAACAGACAGAAGACGTGCAGTAGAAAAGACTGTAGACGAGCAATAGAACAGACTGTAAACGTCCAGTAGAACAGACTGACGATGTGCAGAAGAATAGACTGTAGTGGTGCAGTAGTACAGACTGTAGACGAGCATTAGAACAGACTGTATATGAGTATTAGAAAACACTGTAGACATGCTTTACAACAGACTGTAGAGGTGCAGTAGTTGACTGTAGATGAGCATTAGAACAGACTGTATATGAGTATTAGAAAACACTAATAGAAATGCTTTACAACAGACTGTAGAGGTGCAGTAGAACAGACTGTAGACGTGCAGTAGAACAGACTGTAGTTGAGCAGTAGTACAGACTGTATACTTGCATAGGAACAGACTGTAAATGTGTATTAGAACAGACTGTAGATGTGCAGTAGAATAGACTGACGATGTGCAGAAGAATAGACTGTAGAGATGCAGTAGTTGAGACTTTACACGAGCATTAGAAGACACTGTAGATGTGCAGTATAAGAGACTGTAGAGGTGCAGTAGTACAGAATGTTGACAATTATTAGAACAGACTGTAGACATTCAGTAGAACAGACTGTAGATGTGCATTAGAAGAGATTGTAGACGCATTAAAACAGACTATAATCGTGCAGTAGAACAGACTGTAGACGTACAATAGAACACACTGTAAAGGTGCAGTTAAAGATACTGTAGACGTGCAGTTGAAAATACTTCAGAGCAGCAGTAGTACAGACTATAGATTGGCTTTAGAACTGACTGTAGACAATTTTTAGAACAGACTGTAGATGTGCAGTAGAACAGACTGTAGATGAGCAGTAGTACAGATTGTAGACTTGCATTAGAACAGACTGTAGATGTGCAGTAAAACAGACTGTAGACGTTCAGTAGATCAGACTGCAATAGAGCAGAGGTACAGACTGTAAACTGGCATTAGAACAGACTGTTGAGGTGCAGTTAAAAAGACTGTTGTAACCCAGTAGAGAAAACGTCCCCTAATGTCAATGTACTCAATTCTATTTTGAAAAAACGTTTATTTTGTTAAGAGGAAGTGTGTATCCACTTTATTTAAATTGACTTCCTGTTTTGTCAGTCACGTTGGGTGATAATGACCTTTTTATTTGTCAAAAGCAAATAAGTCCCGCCTTCTCAAGACGCAATCTGAATCTTACATTAGTTTTTCGGTCTTTTACTCTTTGGACACTCATGAGAGAGGCTATGTTGTGATTCCCTTGCGTGCTAAGCTAATAAATCGTCTTGGTGAGTGTGCGTTAATGTGAATCGATGTAAATATGGTACAATATTCAAATGCTAATTGGGAAATATTTGTTATTTTAAGTTATTCCAAGCGTGAACCGGAGGGTCCGTGACGGTGTTCTTTATTAAGCTCATGCTAGAAACATCGTCTTGGTGAGTCAACACGTGCTTACTAATGTAGCATGGCGGAAAAAATTAGCTAATGCTAAGCTAATGCTAATCGCGAGTGGTAAATGGCTACTTAAAACCAATGTGAAGACTATTTCTACTTGTTTTATGGTTTTCCAAAGCAAGCTTTATGTTGACAACAAATGTCACCACACTTTTATTTCTTTGTTCCACTATTTCTGACCAATTGTAATGTGAATTTAGCAACATTTTGATGCAAAGTAATGCTAAACTGTTTGGGTTACAGACCAAATGGACAAATTTGAAGGTGAACAATTGAACTCATTGTTTTATTACCCTTTTGGTAATGAAAATAATTATATTTCATTACATGATTGAATAAGAAAAAGATAAAAAGAGGAATTCATTTTGTTATTACATGAGTTAAAAACTATTTCATGTGCAACAATGATTGAGTTTTAAAAACATGCATGTATATTGTGAAATGTTACAAGAGTGATACTACATTTGATATTTTCTTTGAGATAAAAAAACTAAAGCTATAGCTACTATGAGAATTTGAGATTGGAAGCAGACTTTACTAGCTGTATACTATAATATTCGTTATTGTTATGCAGGCTAGGTTTTTTTATTCATCCTGTGGTTGATTAAGAAGATTCTGGATTGGATACTGGATTCTCCTCAGCGGAGATGGCGAGCCTGTGCCCAGAACCCAGAACGGTGAACTGAGGACAACATTCTCCTCTTCTCTTCTTGTCAAATCATCCTTGTGGTAACCACACGAATTGCCACAGTCAAGAGAGTTTTTCAGAACCTGACTAAATGAACACTGACTCTGACTAAAAGACTAAAAGTATTCAGTTCAATCGGACTTGGGGTTATTGATTATTTTTGAAACACTGAATGTACACTATAGCAAGCCGGCTGCTACGTTGTAAACTGTTAATATGCAAACATTTTTATTTTATTTTGTTTCTTCTATTCAATACAATTATTAATGTTGCTCATTTCTGTCTCCAGCCATTTCATTTCCACACTCACCATTTTATTCCTATTGTAGTCCTTGAGAACCTAGTGCCTGGTCCAACCTACTAGATTACTAAATTCACTATTCTTGAGTCGAGGGTTACAGTAAGTTTTGGCGAGCCAGCCAGGAGCCTCTTTTTCTTTTCTCTTTTGTTTGCTCAAGACTAAACATACCCAAAATGGATATAATTGAACAACAGTCTGTGAAAGTCCCAAATGCAGTGATAGCGAGTGGAATAGCTGGAGATGAGCAATATGATGAAGTGGTTGAATTCTTAAAACGCTATGGGTCAATCTCAAGAGCTATAAAGGTAGATGACAGTACATCCCAGTTTCACCAAAGTATAATTGTTGAGTATAACTCAGGAGCTGCTGTAAACACTATTGATCCTTTGCCATTTCTTCATGTATCTGATAGCGGTGTTAGCTCTAAGATACAGTCTCTTGCTAGTGTTTACACACAGAGTGTTGGGATTGACACAACGAAATCATATCTCCGTGATATTCAAAACCTAGCTAAGATGAGTGGTAGAGACTATGCAGATGTCCTGAAAGACATGTTGTCACAGATTAATGACTCAGTCAAAGAACTTATCGTCGAATCAATTGAACAAACAAACTTAACTGACAATCCACCTACATCTCCACTGGTCGAACCTCAGCCATCTGTAGTTGAGCCCAGCATTAGAGGTGTAAAACAAAACTTGACAAACCACGCATTAAACACTGCAGTGGCCCAGCCCCAAGTATGCTAGCCATTTCTGCACATGATTTAAATCCCCCAGAAGTGCAGCGAGTGGTAGTTGAGCACATTATGAAAAGAGATGATTATTCAGGGCAACAATTCTCACAAAAGCTCAGAGCTTTTTCAGGTAAAGAACCTCGCCTGCATATGAGCCTGATTATGATACTTGGCGCTCCAGTGTAGAACTAGTCATGGCTGATAGGTCTATGTCACAACTGCAACAGTCCAGAAAAATCATTGAGAGTCTCTTACCCCCCGCAGCTGACGTTGTAAAGCATTTGAACCCGAACAGCTCACCTTCTGAATACCTTCAGTTGTTGGATTCCGCATACGGAACGGTTCAAGACGGTGGAGAGCTGTTGGCAAAGTTTCTCGACACATTTCAAAATACAGGTGAGAAACCATCATCGTATTTGCAACGCCTCCAAGTAGCCTTAACTCTCACTGTAAAGCGAGGTGGTGCCACAAGCAATGACTCTGACAAACTACTCCTAACACAGTTTTGTCGAGGTTGTTGGGACGATTCCTTGCTAACGGAGCTCCAGTTAAAACAAAACGAACGAGTCCCCAACCTTTCCGACTTACTATTGCTATTACGCACCGAAGAAGATCAACTTGAGGCAAAAACGGTGCGAAAGAGACAACATTTGGGCAGTGCAAAGCCAAAAGTGACCTCTCACATGCAAACAGTCAAATGTGTTGCAGAAGACGACAATATTGCCACATTGAGCACAATCACAAAAGAACTCTCAAGACAAGTTGCAGAAATCCAAAGTCAACTAGTAAAACTAACTTCTAAGCCATCAAAACCCAAGATCCAAAACTCAAAAAATGCACCCAATGCAAGACCAAAAGAAAAACGAAAGTCTGGAAGCGAAAATAAAGAACCCAAAGAACAAACCAACAAAACTCAAAGTATGCCTCCCAAACCATGGTATTGTTTCCAATGTGGAGAAGATGGCCACATAAAGCCAAACTGTGAAAATGAACCAAATGCAGTTTTAGTTACAGAAAAGCGAAAACTGTTTAAAGAGAAACAAAGAAAGTGGGAAGCTGAAAACCCCACTGCCGCTAGCGTACCGTTAAACTAAGATCAGTCTCTATTACGGGGCAAATGGGGACTGTAGCTAGCCAAACTTGTCCCACTAAAGCAAAGCACAAAGCTAACCTTAAACAAGCTCTTACAAAACAGCAAATGTATAGCCTGCCAAAAGGGTTAGTTGGTTCTAAATGCACAGCTGTAGTAAGCGTTTTTAATGTTAACTGTCTTCTTGACTCAGGGTCACAAGTGACTACAGTCACTGAGTCATTTTACAAACAGAACTTTCCAGATCAAGATCTTAATTCACTCTATAACCTTCTAGAGGTAGAGGGCGCTGCAGGACAGCCCGTCCCTTATTTAGGTTATATAGAGATGTGCATTACTTTTCTAAAAGACTTTTTAGACACAGAGATTGATATAACAACCTTAGCTCTCGTTGTTCCAGACACTCATCCTAACAGCCAAACACCCGTGTTAGTGGGTACAAATACGCTTGATGTTCTTTATGAAAAGTATTTAGACATTAAGTCACCAGAGCACTTACCTGGACCCTATGGGTTCAGAGCACTTCTAAAAACTCTTGAAGTTAGACACTCCAAAAACAAAGATGGAAACATTGGGTTAGTTACCTTAGCGGGCAAGACAGCAGTTGTTGTTCGGCGGGCCAAACTGTAGTTTTAGAGGGTCTGCTAATGTTCACTGTACCTCAGCTGATACTTGTGCCATAGTTGAACATCCCACTCAATCTTCTTTGCCAGGCGGTCTTTGTGTAAAAAGTTGTCTGATAACTCTACCTTCTCGAGCTCCACACAAAATCCCGGTAGTGATAACAAATGAAACTGAACAAGATGTTACCATTCAGTCCGCCTGTGTTATTGCAGAGCTTGGAGCATTCCATTGTGTTTTGTCTCAGCACAATGTCATAAATGCACAAGAATCACACACACACAAAGAAACAAAACTAAGTTTCCATTTCGGAGATTCACCGATACCTCAGGAATGGAAAGAGAGAATAACCAAACAACTCAATGACATGCCGAGGTGTTCGCCACCACGACCTTGACTTGGTGCACAAAGTACACTCTATCAAACTTCAAGATCCGACTCCTTTTAAGCACCGTGCACGCCCTATACACCCTCAAGATCTAGAGGCGGTGCGTAAACACCTTCAAGAGCTGCTCGCTGCAGGTGTTATAAGAGAGTCTCAGTCACCCTTCTCGTCCCCAATTGTTGTGGTGAGGAAGCGGAACAATGATGTCCGTCTATGTATAGATTTCCGTAAACTTAATTTGCAAACAGTTAAGGACTCGTATGCTCTCCCAAATCTGGAGGAGACGTCGCGGCACTATCAGGATCCAAATGGTTTACAGTCCTCGATCTTAAATCTGGATATTACCAGATTGAGGTTGATGAAGCAGACAAAGAAAAGACCGCGTTTGTGACACCACTTGGATTCTGGGAGTTCAATCGCATGCCTCAGGGTATAACCAATGCCCGAGCACCTTTCAAAGATTAATGGAGCGTTGTGTTGGCGATATGAATCTAAAAGAGGTGCTCGTCTTTTTAGATGATCTTATCATCTTTTCAGGCAGTCTCGAGGAACATGAGCAACGTCTCATGCGGGTACTCCATCGTCTCAAAGAGTACGGACTAAAGTTATCGCCGGAAAAATGTAAATTCTGTCAAACAACAGTTCGGTACCTTGGTCACATAATATCCGAGAATGGTGTCGAGACGGATCCCGAAAAGGTTCAGGCCCTTAAGACCTGGCCAAGACCCACAAACCTCAAGGAACTGAGGTCATTTTTAGGGTTCTCGGGGTACTATAGACGCTTTATTAAAGGCTACTCGTCCATAGTACGCCCCCTCAATGACCTGACTCGCGGGTACCCACCGCTCCGCAAGAAGTCCAAGTCAAAGGAACCAGATCAGACCTATCACGATCCCAAACTGCCTTTTGAAAGCCGATGGACCCCTGACTGTCAGATAGCCTTTGATTCCATCATTGAAAAGCTGACAACAGCCCCTATCTTAGGTTTCGCAGACCCAAAGCTACCTTACCTAGTCCATACCGATGCCAGTACTACTGGCTTAGGCGCAGCACTTTATCAAGAGCAGGAGGGTCAGCTCAGGGCCATAGCTTTTGCCAGTCGTGGGTTATCTCGAAGTGAAGCACGCTATCCAGCTCATAAATTAGAGTTTTTAGCACTCAAATGGTCAGTTACGGAAAAGTTTCACGATTATTTGTATGGTGGTCACTTTACTGTTGTAACGGACAGTAACCCGCTCACATACATATTGACCTCAGCTAAATTAGACGCCACAGGGTATAGGTGGCTTGCAGCTTTGTCCAACTACAACTTTAAGCTGCAGTACAGAGCGGGTAAGCAGAATCTAGATGCAGGACGGGCTTTCTAGACGCCCTCAGGGTGAACTTGTTAATGACGTACAGTCTAGGAAAGAGCAGGAGCGAGTGAACAGATTTGTTGAACGTCACCTAGTTGGCAGTGACACCACAAAGCTTGTAGATAGAGAAGTTGTCCAAGCAATCTGTCAAAATCATCTTGTTAAAATCAGAGACGACTGTAATGACAGTGGTGTTACACTTGTAGAGTCACTTACCCTCTCAGCTCATGCAATTCCAGACACCTACCTTTCAGAGGAGCATCATGGCTTACCAACTATTCGTGCTTTGTCCAACTCCGAATTAAAGACAAACAAAGAGCCGACTCAACAATCAGTCAAGTGATTGCTCAGGTCGAACTTGGCCAAACACCTCCTCCGACTTCCAGAAAAGAGCTTCCAGATCTTCCTCTCTTACTCCGGGAACTAAATCGATTGGAGATTCACAATGAGGTGTTGTACAGAAAAAGACAGGACGGAGACCAAGTGGTATATCAGTTAGTTCTTCCTGAGGAACTCAGAACCTCTGTACTCCAAAGTTTGCACAACGATATGGGCCACTTAGGTATTGACAGAACCCTTGATCTGGTCAGAGCCCGATTCTATTGGCCTCGAATGGCAACAGGCGTTGAGCAAAAGATAAAAGCGTGTGATCGCTGTATCCGTGAGAAAGAGTCCTCCTGAGAAAGCAGCTACCCTGGTCAACATAACAACCACACGACCACTAGAGCTAGTTTGCATGGACTTTCTCAGTTTAGAGCCGGACAGCAGTAACACTAGTAACATCCTAGTAATGACTGATCATTTTACTAAATTTGCTCTAGCCATGCCAACGCCTAATCAAAAGTCCAAAACTGTTGCCAAGTGCCTGTGGGACCAGTTCATCGTCCACTACGGTATACCTGAACGTCTTCATAGCGATCAGGGTCCTGATTTTGAAGCAAAACTGATCAAAGAGTTGTGTGAGATTTCAGGCATAAAGAAAATACGGACTACCCCCTACCACCCACGGGGTAACCCCGTAGAAAGATTCAATAGGACATTACTCAGCATGTTAGGGACGCTAGAAAATAAACAAAAGTCCCACTGGAAAGAGTATGTTATGCCTTTAGTACACGCGTACAATTGCACGCGCAGTGATGTGACAGGGTTTAGTCCTTATGAATTGATGTTTGGCAGAAAACCCAGATTGCCAGTTGATCTCGCATTTGGACTTCCCTTAAACAAAGATCAAAAGTGTCACATTCACAATACATTCAACGCCTCAAAACTCGTCTGGAGGAAAGCTATAAGCTAGTTTAGAAATGCACAAAAAGTGGCAGACAAAAACAAGGCCAGATTTGATCGTAAAATCACAGTCTCTGAACTTGAACCTGGGGACAGGGTTTTAGTCAGAAATGTGCGACTGCGTGGCAAGCATAAGTTGGCAGATAAATGGGAGGCAGATATTCATGTTGTTGTAAAACGAGCAGGTGATTTACCCGTTTACACTGTAAAACCTGAGTCAAAGCAAGGTCCTCACGAACTCTACACAGAGACCTTTTGCTCCCCTGCAGTTTCCTCCCTGTTGCCACAGCAGACCTACCTGAGCCAGCACTTGTTAGTCGTCCTAAGACTCGTCAAACTGCTGCTACAGAAATCACTGATCCTGATGAATCTGTTGAACTTGAAAATGACAATAGTTTTTGATCCCATGGGTTGAGAATTCCCCATGCCAAGAGATAACCAGATTTACCACTGTGCATGAATATTCAAAACCACCAAATGTGACAAAACCACCGGACATGACAACCCCACTGGATAAGACAAAAACACTGGATTGGAACATACCTGATTGTGACCTACCTGAAACTGCTGCCAAAGTAGACCTGGATATGGAGAGAAATGACAATGTGGAAAATGCAAATGAAGATGAACCTTTGGAAAACTTACCGGATGTAGACCAAACTGGAATTGAGGGTGGCAATCCGCCCCAAAGCCCTGACAAATCAGAGGAAAATGAAACAATGACAATACCTGAAAGTACTCCTGAGGATTCAGTTGACGAACGAGGAAATGACTTACCTGAGGAAATGGACAGTGACAATCCTATAATCACTCAACCGTTGAGGCGATCAGAGAGAAACAGACAACCACCAATGAGATTAGACTATCCTAATCTTGAAATCCACTAGTAACTGTTGTGAAGTCTCTGTTTCAGGGTTTGAGTACAGCTTTCACTGACTCCTCAGTATTAGAGATGGACCGTATTGGTTGAACATGCAGAGGCGTGCATGATATTTAACGGGGAGGGTGTAACCCAGTAGAGAAAACGTCCCCTAATGTCAATGTACTCAATTCTATTTTGAAAAAACGTTTATTTTGTTAAGAGGAAGTGTGTATCCACTTTATTTAAATTGACTTCCTGTTTTGTCAGTCACGTTGGGTGATAATGACCTTTTATTTGTCAAAAGCAAATAAGTCCCGCCTTCTCAAGACGCAATCTGAATCTTACATTAGTTTTTAGGTCTTTTACTCTTTGGACACTCATGAGAGAGGCTATGTTGATTTGCGTGCTAAGCTAATAAATCGTCTTGGTGAGTGCGTTAATGTGAATCGATGTAAATATGGTACAATATTCAAATGCTAATTGGGAAATATTTGTTATTTTAAGTTATTCCAAGCGTGAACCGGAGGGTCCGTGACGGTGTTCTTTATTAAGCTCATGCTAGAAACATCGTCTTGGTGAGTCAACACGTGCTTACTAATGTAGCATGGCGGAAAAAATTAGCTAATGCTAAGCTAATGCTAATCGCGAGTGGTAAATGGCTACTTAAAACCAATGTGAAGACTATTTCTACTTGTTTTATGGTTTTCCAAAGCAAGCTTTATGTTGACAACAAATGTCACCACACTTTTATTTCTTTGTTCCACTATTTCTGACCAATTGTAATGTGAATTTAGCAACATTTTGATGCAAAGTAATGCTAAACTGTTTGGGTTACAGACCAAATGGACAAATTTGAAGGTGAACAATTGAACTCATTGTTTTATTACCCTTTTGGTAATGAAAATAATTATATTTCATTACATGATTGAATAAGAAAAAGATAAAAAGAGGAATTCATTTTGTTATTACATGAGTTAAAAACTATTTCATGTGCAACAATGATTGAGTTTTAAAAACATGCATGTATATTGTGAAATGTTACAAGAGTGATACTACATTTGATATTTTCTTTGAGATAAAAACTAAAGCTATAGCTACTATGAGAATTTGAGATTGGAAGCAGACTTTACTAGCTGTATACTATAATATTCGTTATTGTTATGCAGGCTAGGTTTTTTTTTTATTCATCCTGTGGTTGATTAAGAAGATTCTGGATTGGATACTGGATTCTCCTCAGCGGAGATGGCGAGCCTGTGCCCAGAACCCAGACGGTGAACTGAGGACAACATTCTCCTCTTCTCTTCTTGTCAAATCATCCTTGTGGTAACCACACGAATTGCCACAGTCAAGAGAGTTTTTCAGAACCTGACTAAATGAACACTGACTCTGACTAAAAGACTAAAAGTATTCAGTTCAATCGGACTTGGGGTTATTGATTATTTTGAAACACTGAATGTACACTATAGCAAGCCGGCTGCTACGTTGTAAACTGTTAATATGCAAACATTTTTATTTTATTTTGTTTCTTCTATTCAATACAATTATTAATGTTGCTCATTTCTGTCTCCAGCCATTTCATTTCCACACTCACCATTTTATTCCTATTGTAGTCCTTGAGAACCTAGTGCCTGGTCCAACCTACTAGATTACTAAATTCACTATTCTTGAGTCGAGGTTACACTGTAGACGTCCCAGTAGAAAAGACTGTAGATGTGCAGTAGTACAGACTAAAGACGTGCATTAGAACAGACTATGAGCGAGCATTAGAACAGACTATAGACTGTAGGCGTTTATTAGAACAGACTGTAGATGTGCACTAGAACAGACCGTAGATGAGCAGTAGTACAGACTATAGACTTGCATTAGAACAGACTGTAGATGTGCATTAGAACAGACTGTAGAGGTGCAGTTAAACAGACTGTAGAGGTGCTGTTGAACAGACTTTAGAGAAGCAGTTGTACAGTCTCTAGATTGGATTTAGAACAGACTGTAGATGAGCTTTAGAACAGACTGTAAACGACCAGTAGAAAAGACTGACAAAAAGAGACTGTAGACGACCATTAGAACAAACTGTAGATGTGCAGTAGAAGAGACTGTAGAAGTGCATTAGTAGAGAATGTTGACAATTATTAAAACAGACTGTAGACATGCAGTAGAACAGAATCTAGACAATTATTAGAACAGACTGTAGACATCCAGCAGAACAGACTGTAGATGTGCATTAGAAAAGACTGTAAACGTTTATTAAACAGACTATAGTCGTGCAGTAGAACAGACTGTAGGCGTACAATAGAACAGACTGTAGAGATGCAGTTGAACAAACTGTAGACGTGCAATTTAAAAGGCTTCAGAGCTGCAGTAGTACAGACTCTAAATTGGCTTTAGAATAGACTGTAAATGTCCAGTAGAACAGACTGACAATTAGAACAGATTGTAAATGTGCAGTTAAACAGACTATAGACATGCAGTAGAACAGACTGTAGACTTGCATTAGAACATAATGTAGATGTGCATTAGAACAGACTATAGATGTGGAGTAAAACAGACTGTAGACGTGCAGTAGAATAAACTGCAGTGGAGCAGTGGTACAGACTGTAAACTGGCATTAGAACAGACTGTAGACATGCAGTAGAACAGACTGTAGAGGTGCAGTTGTACAGACTGTAGACGTGCAGTAGTTCAGACTGTAGATGAGCAGTAGTACAGACTGTAGACTTGCATTAGAACAGACTGTAGATGTGCATTAGAACAGACTGTAGATGTGCAGTAGTACAGAATGTTGATAATTATTAGAACAGACAGTAGATGTGCAGTAGAACGGACTCTAGACAATTATTAGAACAGACTGTAGACCTCCAGTAGAACAGATTGTAGATGTGCATTAGAACAGACTGTAGATGTGCATTAGAAGAGACTGTAGACAATTATTAAAACAGACAATAGTCATGCAGTAGAACAGACTGTAGACAAGCAGTAGAACAGACTGTAGATGTGCAGTAGAACAGACTGTTGAGGTGCAGTAATACAGACTGCAAACAAGCATTATACAGACTGTAGAAGTGCAGTAGTACAGACTGTAGATATGCAGTAGAACAGAATGTAGACGTTTATTAGAACAGACTGTATACCTGCAGTAGAACAGACTGTAGATGTGCATTAGAAAAGACTGTAGACGTTTATTAAAATAGACTATAGTCGTGCAGTAGAACAGACTGTAGACGTGCAATAGAACAGACTGTAGAGGTGCAGTTGAACAGACTGTAGATGTGCATTAGAACAGACTGTAGATGTGCATTAGAACAGACTGTAGATGTGCATTAGAAGAGACTGTATACAATTATTAAAACAGACAATAGTCGTGCAGTAGAACAGACTGTAGACAAGCAGTAGAACAGACTGTAGATATGCAGTAGAACAGACTGTTGAGGTGCAGTAATACTGACTGCAAACGAGCATTATACAGACTGTAGAAGTGCAGTAGTATTGACTGTAGATGTGCAGTAGAACAGAATGTAGACGTTTATTAGAACAGACTGTATACCTGCAGTAGAACAGACTGTAGATGTGCATTAGAAAAGACTGTAGACGTTTATTAAAACAGACTATAGTCGTGCAGTAGAACAGACTGTAGACGTGCAATAGAACAGACTGTAGAGGTGCAGTTGAACAGACTGTAGATGTGCATTAGAACAGACCGTAAATGTGCAATAGAACAAATTGTAACCTTGCAGTAGAACAGACTGCAGAGCAACAGTAGTACAGACTCTAGATTGGCATTAGAACAGACTGTAGACGTGCAGTAGAAGAGATTGTAGAGGAGAAGTAGAACAAACTATAGAGGTGGAGTAGTAAGGACTGTTATTGGGCATTAGAACAGACTGTATTCGAGCAATAGAACAGACTATAGATGTGCAGTAGAACAGACTAACGATGCTGCAGAAGAATAGACTTTAAAGGTGCATTAATAGAGACTGTAGGCGAGCATTAGAACAGACTGTATATGAGTATTAGAATAGACTGTAAACATGCTTTAGAACAGACTTTAGTGGTGCAGTAGTACAGACTGCAGACTTGCATTAGAATAGACGGTAGATGTGCAATAGAACAGACTGTAGACATACAATAGAAGAGACTGTAGAGGTGCAGTTGTACAAACTTCAGAGCAGCAGTAGCACAGACTCTAGATTGGTTTTAGACAGACTGTAGACGAGCATTAGAAATGACTGTAAACGTCCAGTAGAACAGACAATGTGCAGAAGAATAGACTCTAGAGGTGCATCACTACAGACTGTAGATGAGCATTAGAACATACTCTATATGAGTATTAGAAAACACTGTAGAAATGCTTTAGAACAGACTGTAGAGATGCAGTTGTATAGATTGTAGACAAGCATTAAAACAGACTGTAGAAGTGCAGTACTTCAGACTGTAGATGTGCAGTAGAAAAGACTATAGCGGTGCAGTAGTACAGAATGTCGACATTTATTATTGCCCTTCTACTGTCTCTTGTAATGCTCGTCTACTGTCTGTATTACTGCACCTCTACAGTCTGTACTAAAGCACATCTACAGTCTGTTCTAATGCTCGTCCACAGTCTATTCTTATGCAGGTCTTTAGTCTTTACTACTGCACATCTACAGTCTGTTCTATTGTACGTCTACAGTCTTTTCTACTGCACATCAACAGTCTGTTCTAATGCTCGTCTAAAGTCTGTACAACTGCACCTCTACAGTCTGTTCTACTGCATGACTACAGTCTGATCTAATTCCATTTTACAGTCTGTACTATTGCTCTACTGCACTCTATTCTACTGCACGTCTACAGTCATTTTTACTGCACATCTACAATCTGTTCTAATTGTCAGTCTGTTCTACAATCTACAGTCTGTACTAATTCTGCTCTGAAGTCTGTTCAACTGCACATCTACAGTCTGTTCAACTGCACCTCTACAGTCTGTACTACTGCACTTCTACAGTCTGTTCTAATGCTCGTCTACAGTCTGTATTACTGCACCTCGACAGTCTGTAATAAATGCATGTCTACATTTTTTTCTAAAACTAATATACAGTCTGTTCATTTGCTCATCTACAGTCTGTACTACTGCAGCTCTAGAGTCTATTCTTTTGCACATTGTCAGTTTGTTCTACGGGACGTTTACAGTCATTTCTATTGCTCGTTTAAAGTCTGTTCTAAGGTAATTCTAGAGTTTGTACTACTGCTGCTCTGATTTCTGTTCACCTGCACGTCTACAGTCTGTTTTACTGCATATCTACAATCTGTTCTAATTGTCAGTCTGTTCTACTGGACGTTTACAGCCTGTTCTAAAGCTCATCTACAGTCTGTTCTAAAGCCAATCTAGAGTCTGTACAACTGCTGCTCTGACATCAGTTCAAATGCACATCTATAGTCTGTTGAACTGCACGTCTACAGTCTGTTTTACTGCACATCTACAGTCTGTTCTAATGCACATCTACAGTCTGTTCTAATGCAAGTCTACAGTCTGTACTACTGCTCATCTACAGTCTGTCCTATTGCACATCTACAGTCTGTTCTAATAAACGTCTACAGTCTGTTCTACTACACATCTACAGTCTGTACAACTGCACCTCTACTGTCTGTTCTACTGGCTGTCTACAGTCTGTTCTAATGCCATTTTACAGTCTGTACTACTGCTCTACTGCACTTCTACAGTCTGTTCTGCACGACTATAGTCTGTATTAATAAATGTCTACAGTCTTTTCTAATGCACATCTACAGTGTGTTCTTGTGGAAGTCTACAGTCTGTTCTAATAATTGTTTAGAGTCTGTTCTACTGCACGCCTACAGTCTCTTCTAATAATAGTCAAAATTCTGTACTACAGCACCTCTACAGTCTCTTCTACTGCACATCTACAGTTTGTTCTAGTGGTCGTCTACAGTCTGTACTACTTCACCTCTACAGTCTGTTGTAAAGCATGTCTACAGTCTTTTCTAATACTAATGTACAGTCTGTTCTAATGCTCGTGTAAAGTCTTAACTACTGCACCTCTACAGTCTATTATTCTGCACATCGTCAGTCTTTTCTAATGCACATCTACAGTCTGTTCTAATGGACAACTACAGTCTGTTCTAATGCACGTCTATAGTCTGTTCTAATGCTCGTCCACAGTCTGTTCTAATGCAGGTGTTTAGTCTGTACTATTGCACATCTGCAGTCTGTTCTACTGGACGTAAACAGTCTGTTATAATGCTCGTCTACAGTCTGTTCTATTGTACGTCTACAGTCTCTTATAATGCTACTTTACAGTCTGTACCTCTGCTCTACCGCATTTTGTTCTACTGCACGTCTACAGTCTTTTTTATAAACGTCTATAGTCTATTCTAATGCATATCTACAGTCATTACTTCTGTACTTCTAAAGTCTATTCTAATGATCATTAACAGTCTGTTCTAATGCAAGTCTACAGTCTGTGCTACTGCTCATCTACAGTATGTACTACTGCACTTCTAAAATCTGTTCTAATGCTCATCTGCAGTCTGTATTACTGCACCTATACAATCTGTTCTAAAGCAAATCTATAGTGTTTTCTAATACTCATATAGAGTCTGTTCTAATGCTCGTCTACAGTCTGAACTACTACATTTCTACAACTTGTTCTAAATCATGTCTACAGTGTTTTCTAATACTCATATACAGTCTGTTCTAATGCTCGTCTACAGTCTGTACTACTGCACCTCTATAGTCTATTCTTCTGCACTTTGTCAGTCTGTTCTACTGGACATTTACAGTTTGTTCTAATGCTTGCCTACAGTCTGTTCTACTGCACGTCTACAGTCTGTTCTACTGCATGTCTGCAGTCTGTTCTGATAAACGTATACAGTCTTTTCTACTACACATCTACAGTCTCTGCTGCTGCACTTCTAAAGTCTGTTTCTAATGCACATCTACAGTCTGTTCTAATGCAAGTCTATAGTCAGTACTACTGCTCATCTATGGTCTATTCTAGTGCAGGTCTACAGTCTGTTCTAATAAACGTCTACAGTCTATAGTCTGTTCTAATGCTCGTCCACAGTCCGTTCTAATGCAAGTCTATAATCTGTACTACTGCTCATTTACAGTCTGTTCTAATGCAAGTCTACAGTCTGTACTACTGCTCATTTACGGTATGTTCTACTGCAGGTCTACAGTCTGTTGTAATAAACGTCTACAGTCTGTTCTACTGCACATCTACAGTCTGTACTACTGCACTTCTACAGTCTGTTCTAATGCTCGTCTACAGTCTGTATTACTGCACGTCTATAGTCTGTACTACTGCACATCTACAGTCTGTTCTAAAGCATGTCTAGAGTGTTTTTTAATACTCATATACAGTCTGTTCTAATGCTCGTCTACATTCTGAACTACTGCACCTCTACAATCTGTTCTAAAGCATGTCTACAGTGTTTTCTAATACTCATATAAAGTCTGTTCTAATGCTCGTCTACAGTCTGAACTACTGCAACTCTACAGTCTGTTCTAAAGCATATCTACAGTGTTTTCTAATACTTATATACAGTCTGTTCTAATCCTCATCTACAGTCTGTACTACTGCACCTCTAGAGTCTATTCTTCTGCACATTCTCAGTCTGTTCTACAGGTTGTTTACTGTTTGTTCTAATGCTCGTCTACAGTCTCTTCCAAAGCCAATCTAGAGTCTGTTCTACTTCTGCTCTGAAGTCTATTCAACTGCACATCTACAGTCTGTTCAACTGCACCTCTACAGTCTTTTCTATTGTTAATAGATAATAATTGTCTAGAGTCTGTTATACTGCACGTCTACAGTCTCTTTTAATAATTGTCAACTTTCTGTACTACTGCACCTCTACAGTCTCTTCTACTGCACATCTACAGTTTGTTCTAATGGTCGTCTAGAGTCTGTACTACTGAAACTCTACAGTCTGTTCTAAAACATGTCTACAGTCTTTTCTAATACTCATGTACAGTCTGTTCTAATGCTCGTGTAAAGTCCCAACTACTGCCCTCTACAGTCTATTCTTTTGCACATCTACAGTCTGTTCTAATGCACATCTACAATCTGTTCTAATGGAATTCTCCAGTCTGTACTACTGCTCGTCTACAGTTTGTTCTACTGCAAGTCTACAGTCTGTTCTAAAAACGTCTACAGTCTGTACTACTGCACATCTACAGTTTGTACTAAAGCTTGTCTAGAGTGTTTTCTAATACTAATATACAGTCTGTTTTAATGCTCGTCTACAGTCTGTACAACTGCACCTCTACTGCCTGTTCTAAAGCATGTCTAGAGTGTTTTCTAATACTCATATAGAGTCTGTTCTAATGATCATCTACAGTCTGAACTACTGCACCTCTACAGTCTGTTCTAAAGTTCATCTACAGTCTGTTCTAAAGCCAATCTAGAGTCTGTACTACTGCTGCTCTAAAGTCTGTTCAACTGCACGTCTACAGTCTGGTCTACTGCACATCTACAGTTTGTTTTAATGCTCGTCTACAGTCTGTACTACTGCACCTCTACAGTCTCTTCTAAAGCATGTCTACAGTCTTTTCTAATAGTCATGTACAGTCTGTTCTAATCCTCGTGTAAAGTCTCAACTACTGCAACTCTTCAGTCTATTCTTCTGCACCTCGTCAGCCTGTTCTACTGCACATCTACAGTCTATTCTAATGGACATCTACTGTATGTTCTAATGAAAGTCTACAGTCTGTACAACTGCTCATCTACAGTCTGTTCTACTGCACGTGTACAGTCTGTTTTATTGCTAATCTACAGTCTGTTCTACTGCACGTTTACAGTCTGTTCTAATACAAGTCTACAGTCTCTACTACTGCTCATTTACAGTCTGTTCTACTACACATCTACAGTCTCTACTACTGCACTTCTAAAGTCTGTTCTTAAGCAGATCTACACTCTCTTCTAATGCTCGTCTACAGTCTGTACTAAGGCTGAGCAATTTTATCGATTCTGCGATATAAATCGATATTTTTCCCTTAAGAAAGTATCGATTTTAAGCGCGATATCGATACATAAGTCCCATTTAAATCCCCGTGTTTACCCCGTTCACGTTGCATGAAGAGCGATTTGGTCAGCCAGCCGCTAGTGTAGCTGTAGAGCAAGTTACAGCGCCGGCGTCTACCTGTTTACGCAGTCAGGCGAGGAGATTCAAGAAAATGGTGGCGAATATAAATCCAGCACCTTCATGCTTAAAAGCAGATGTGTGGGAGCACTTTGGATTTAAAAAGAAGAAAGAAAGCAACGATTTAGACAAAAGCATCGCGGTTTGCAAGCTGTGTGACACGAGCGTGAAATACTCTGGAAATACCACCAACCTACGAGCCCACCTAAAGCGTCACCACCCGAACAAGGTAATTCTAACGGAGGACCCCAAGAAGCTGCGGCGCGTGACCCAAAACAAACCACACTGGACATCGATGGTGGTTGTTCCACAAGTTTCCATCTGCTTCACCAAGGTCGCAGAAAATCACAGAGTCTATCGCCTACTTTATTTGTCAGGATTTGAGACCGTATTCTGTGGTGGAAAACGCCGGCTTTAGGCGCATGGTGGTGAACGCGATGGAGCCCGCTATCCTATTCCAACCGCGAACACCTCACCAAGGTTTGTATTCCCAGGCTGTACGCTCAAACAAGGGCACACATCAAAGCCGCCCTGGCCAGCGCGGAGAGATTTGCCCTGACGTGCGACGGCTGGACCTCGCGCACAACTGAAGCATATGTCACCATCACGGCTCACTTTATCAACAAGGAATGGGAGCTTGTTACGCATGTTTTACAAACCAGGGACATGCCCGAGAGTCACACGGACACAACCTGGCAGAACATCTCAAAACGGCCCTCGCTGAGTGGGAATCACAGAAAAGAATCCAGTAATCGTCACTGACAATGCGTCAAATATGACAATCGCAGCTGAGAAGGCAGCATTCACACTTCATGTCAAATGCTATGCTCACACACTAAATCTAGCTGCACAACGTGCCTCAAAATCTCAGCAGTCGCACGCCTGCTGGGAAGGGTGAGACGCATTGTGAATTTCTTCAGGCGGAGCACCACAGCCAACCACATGCTGAAGAGAAACAGAGGCTTCTCGACTACCAGAGCACAAGCTGATGACGGATGTGGTTACCAGGTTAGTGTGTGGATACTTTTCAATAGTATATTTTGTTTTTTTTATTAATAATTTGTTTTGCCATTTATGTAAAGCAGCATTCTGTGCATCCATGCTGTGAATTGCGCTATAGGTCTATAAATAAAGTATATTTTTCTTTTATTTAAATACAGGTGGAATAGCGCACATGACATGTTAGAAAGATTCCTAGAGCAACAACCGGCCATCTGCAGCCCTGCTCTCCAGTGAAGTCAGGAAGACCGAGAAGGATCTGTGCACACTGACTGAGTCAGGCGTGACAACAGCTGAAGAAGTAGTCAGCGCTGAAGCCCATGAAGGAGGCTACACAGTACATGTCCAAGGAGAAGACCCCACACTGTCAGTCGTCGCACCTCTCCAGGACACACTGATCAACGGACTGAAACCGATCGAAGGTGAATCTGCAGTCATAAAGAGATGAAGGCTGCCATGGCTGGGGATCTTCAGAAGAGGTACATTGACCTCAAGGCAACTCTCCATGCATGTTCAGCGATGGATCCAAGATTCAAAAGTCTTCCCTTCCTGACTGAAAATGAAAGGGAGGACGTTTATGATGGACTGATTGTAGAGGCTGCAAGACTGAGCATGCAGCCATCAGAGGTAAGGCAGATGGTACTGCTAGGTTTTACCTTTGGCCTTGCATTCAACTTTAAATCCGTATCCGTCATCTTCTGGCGAGTAATCCTTAACAGTTAACAGTTCAAAATGGATAAATATTAAATAGTTTATAAAGCATAAATACTATAATGTTAACAGGTTTAAAGGCATACATTAAATATATAATTAAAAGGTTTATTCAATAAAAGCTCATGAATTTAATTTCATGTTGACTTATTTAATTTAGTCACTTGGGAGTGTGGATGAAGAGTGGACAGCAAATGCTTGTGCTGATGATGAGGATGGCATCTAAAGAAGAAGAAGAAGAAGAAGAAGCTGTAGATGAAGGAGAGCAATTCATGGAAGAAGAAATCAATCAAGGTCAGTATCACCCATTGTTTCCAGTGAAGTGCACTGTGTTGTCTGATCCCCTGTGTAGGCATTATGGAATGTGCTATAAGTAATGCGTTTTTATTGTTTATTTATTTAAAGGTCAGCGTCTTCCACCCAGGAATCCTAGGCCGTCTTGCCCACTGGCTGCCCTTCTTGGTGAGCGATACGGTGTTGGTGCAGACCCAAGACAAATACCCAAGAGGATGAGGCCAAGGAGCAGATGACCCGCTACAAGGAGGCAGATCTCCTGGAAGTGAAAGAAGATCCACTGGTCTGGTGGAAGGAGCACCAGTATCTGTATCCACTCTTGTCACAACTTGCTAAAAGGTACCTCTGTATCCCTGGCACTAGCGTTTCATCAGAAAGGGTCTTTTCCACCGGAGACATCATCACTGCTCAGAGAAGTGCACTTCTCCCAGAGCATGTTGATCAGATTCTATTCCTGAACAAAAATCTGAAGACAATGTAGATCACTTGGTCTGCAGTTATGTGGAGAGGAGATTTTCCGTTTACTAGTGTTCACTTAAGTCCTTAAGATACTCTGCTAAGATGGGTACAATTTTAAGTTGGCTTAAATGTTGCTCCTGTGGACTTGAATTATTGGCTGCCATGGTTTATTTGTTCTTAGTGACTTGTATTAGTGGATGGTACAGAAGCCATGGTACTATGTTTACTTACCTGGTGGCTAGACTGGCTACATATGTTCAGTGTCAAGCTAAAAGCTGTCAAAGAAAGTTCAGAACAGGCCACTTGCTGCACTTTTGAAAACTCCATTGTTAATTGCAATACTGCACTTTATTTACTTTTCAAATGCTTGTAAGCTACAGTTTGCACTGTTTCAATAAATGGAAATAATTTTCTCAACACATCTTTGATTCATTTTGTCCAGCACTTGCACATATATTGTTTTTAGTTCAATTAATTAAATACTCACAAGATGTCACCAAAATCACTCTGTCCCCAATCTTTCAGAAAATGATGTAAGTGTATCGATTTATATCGAATTGTATCGAATCGTATCGCTGGCTGAATATCGTGATATATATCGTATCGTGAGCTGAATATCGTGTATCGTGTCGTATCGTGAGATTAGTGTATCGCTACGGCCTAGTCTGTACTACTGCATTTCTACAGTCTATTCTTCTGCACATTGTCAGTCTGTTCTACTGGATGTTTACAGTCTGTTCTAATGCTCGTCTACAGTCAGTTTTACAGTCTGTTCTAATGCAAGTCTATAGTCTGTTTTACTACTCATCTACGGTCTGTTCTTTTGCAGGTCTACAGTCTGTTCTAATAAACGTCTACAGTCTGTTCTACTGCACATCTACAGTCTGTTCTAATGCAAGTCTACAGTCTGTATTACTGCTCATCAACAGTCTGTTCTACAGCATGTCTAGAGTGTTTTCTAATACTCATATACAGTCTGTTCTAATGCACGTCTACAGTCAGAAATACTGCACCTTTTACAATCTGTTCTAAAGCATGTGCAGAGTGTTTTCTAAAACTCATATAGAGTCTGTTCTAATGCTCGTCTACAGTCTGAACTACTGCAGCTCTACAGTCTATTCTAAAGCATGTCTAGAGTGTTTTCTAATACTCATATACAGTCTGTTCTAATGCTTGTCTACAGTCTGTACTACTGCATCTCTACAGTCTATTCTTCTGCACATTGTCAGTCTGTTCTACTGGACGTTTACAGTCTTTTCTAATTCTCATCTACAGTCTGTATTACTGCACCTCTACAGTCTGTTCTAAAGCATGTTTAGAGTGTTTTCCAATACTCATATACAGTCTGTTCTAATGTTCGTCTACAGTTGGAACTACTGCACCTCTACATTTTGTTATAAAGCATATCTAGAGTGTTTTCTAATACTTATATAGAGTCTGTTCTACTGGACGTTTATAGCCTGTTCTAATGCTTGTCTATAGTCAGTTCTAAAGCCAATCTAGAGTCTGTACTACTGCTGCTCTGAAGTCTGCTCAACTGCACGTGTACTGTCTGTTCACCTGCACCTCTACAGTCTGTTCTAATGCCAGTTTACAGTCTGTACTACTGTTCTACTACAGTCTCGTCCACTGCACGTCTACAGTCTGTTCTACTGCACGTCTACAGTCTGTTCTAATGCACATCTACAGTCTGTTCTAATGTAAGTCTACAGTCTGTACTACTGCTCATCTACAGTCTGTTCTACTACACGTGTACAGTCTCTACTACTGCACTTTTAAAGTCTGTTCTAATGCAAATCTATAGTCTGTTTTACTGCTCATCTACGGTCTGTTCTACTGCAGGTCTACAGTCTGTTCTAATAAACGTCTTGTAGCAGATCAGCCTCCAGAACGCCACACGGATTATAACATTTGTTTAATCACTTACAGACTTCCAAACTGTTTCACTAAGGGTCTTCAAGATTAACAACTGTTGTTTCACCATCGGCCTCCAGAGACAGGCCGTGGATGTAAATCTTGAGAAGAAGACATGCTAACCCCGTTTTCTTTCAGATAAAAGGACACCAACGTGTTTTGCTAAGGACAGGAAACTTATTAATGACTTTGTTTTGATTTTATAAGAATTGGATCTTCGTTCTACCCAGCACCGTGTCAAAGGTGACACATGGAACATCACAGACTGCTAGGCGCCATGTCCAAAAGCCGTAAATCCTGTAGATAAGGTGTCCATCCAGCTTTCTCGAGAACACTTTATTCTAATCCTGATTAACAGTTGAAAATGTCTTTGATCATAGTCGTTCGGGCATGGTCAAACACTACCCCCTTTGGTTTAACTGGACAAATGACTCTGCACTCAAGAAGGACATTGGTGTTATTTCATTAAAGGACATTTTGTTATTTTATTACTTAGAAAGATTGTGAATGTACTAACAAATATACTGTTTGTTTCCAGGATGCAGAGTTTTACAAGTCAACTAATTCCTTCCATTCCTACAGAGTTACGTTTTATGTTAATAAAATGTAATGAATATATGTTTTTATAATAAGTCTGACAAATGTTTCTTTGCATAATCCTGCAAGTACGAATGTGTTTGTGTGTTTTACGAAAACCAAGGAAAATAGGGTGAAACAAAGGAATGTTTAAGACTTAGTTTAAACATTTAAACTCCCCCCCAAAGCAATGCCTTCCTCCGTAAGACACACCCTGTCAAAAAGTGTTAAAAGTGACCGCTGGTCAAAAACACGCTCTCTCTGCACTACTCTCCGTCTCCTCTTCACTTCGCACTGGACCTCTTGTCCGTTCAGGGCCGTAGGCCTCGAACCTCTCACAAGCTCCGGACCTCGTGTAGCAGTAAATTTTCTTTGTACTTTAAAGCCTGCAAGTTTAGCTTGCGCGATAAAGTTTCCTTCACAAAGCTGTTCAAAGTAGCTTACTTCCTGCCAGCCTGCCAACAAAGGAAGTTGCCTCGCTTTTATTTTGAAGATTTCCTGCCTGCTAAAGAGTTAGCTTGACTAAAATCTAACTTTCTCGAGCAAGTTTAAGCCAGCAACACAGCCGCTAAACCTTCTCCAGTGGACTTCGCAATAACTTTGAAAGACTCAATTTTACTCGGTGTACGACGCTGATGCTAAAAGGCTTGGCTAGTTGTGACAGTAACGAGGCGCTTTTGAATCTCCGGGCCCATGGCAGCCCCTCTGGAGAGTGGAAACAGCAGGCCATCCTGGAGGCGACAAACGTCATCGGTTGCGACAGGGTTCCGGACAACCTCTAGACCTCTCGTCGCTAAGATCTGAGACCAATCACGACCCCCAGGGTGAGTCTAAACGTTAGTTACACAAGTTTGCCGTCTAACTGTCTAAACATAACAGCCTTGGCCTCAGAAACCGTCATCGAACCCCTTTAAACGCTCCGTAACAGCCCCTCATCTAATAATAGAGTTAATAATCAATAGGCCTACTTTCTTTTGTTTCACAAAATCCTCTGAAAGTAAAGTGTTTTATCGTTCTTTGATTTAACCATTCATGTGTCAATAATTATCCCTTTGTGTCATTTCCCCTGTAATTATTCACTGTTTAAATTTTTATAATCTTTAATAAAACCCCATAAAGACATTTACTGTTTCAATGTGTAATTCATTAATTTTCGAAAACGAGAAGAATAAACTTCCTTTAGATTAATGAGACTAGACTAAACAGTTTCTCTGGATCTGTTCAAAACTAGAGTGGTGCCCCGAAAGAAATTAATATTTTGATAAGCAAAATATTAATTATTAATTTCCATAATTAATATTCATATTAATTATTAATTAATAAGACCATATTCCCTACATATTATTTTTGGCCGCGTGAGCCTCGGAAGAATTTTCTTGATTAAACATTAGAATCACTCAATATCCAAAGTCTTTACAAAATTGCTGTCCACTGAAAGCTGTGCCTTTGTTGTGCTGTTGCTTAGCAATGCGTTTAACCGCGTGCGTGTGTGTGTGTGTGAGAGTTGTGCTTTTGTTTGTTAAGTGTGAAGCGCTGTCAAATTGCTAATTCAAATCGTACCAGCTGGACTGATATTATTTTGAATTACAATTAGTATTATGCGCACATTTATGGCCAGAGCATTAATCAAGTACTTGTTAAAAGTTGCTTAGAGTCTGTTACAAAGCTTAGAGACTCTGCAAATTGCATGCATGTTAAACACACGAGACAAAGTGTGTAACTTCATATGGGCCCGAGACAAAAAGCTAACTACTGTGCTATGCCAGAGTTAAGTTAAAATTGTCTCTTACAAGTTGAAAAAATTGCCGCGTTACACGGATTTTTATGAGAAAACTTGTCTTGCCTAAGGCTTATGAGCCTGGGTGTATTTTGAATGGATTAAAAAAACCCGTGCTGTAGGCCTTCACAGACTAGCTAACTGTGAAAACCCTCCCCCTAAAAGCCACGTGGGCTGCCGTGCGTTTTGTCTAAAAAACATGGTTTGAGCCTGCTGTGGTAAATGTGCTTGTGTTTAAAACGTGGCCTTGTACCTGCTTTGTACAAAGCGCTGCTGTGTTTAAACCGCGGGTTTAACAAGTTGTAGACGCATCCCAAGTCAGTCTCTGACTGGAGCTAAAAACAAACTTTGCCCCGGCACCCTCAAAGGGCGTGCCGGAGACTTCACTCCGGAAGCCAGAGACTCACGAGAGTCTCTATCGCCCCCTAAGCGGAAAGAAGTGGTAAAACCACTGACTCACGAGAGTCTTTATCGCCCCTAGCGGAAAGAAGTAGTAAAACCACAGACACAAGTTTCTACTGCCCTAGCGGAAGAGAAGTGCGAAACTTCTAAAAATCTCAGAGGAGCTCGTCTCTCTCTGGTGGTCACTCAACGGAATTACACTTTTTCCTTAAAACAGTGACTAATTCAAGTTTAGAACTTAACAACTGAATAATTTAAGCTTTCATTGACACTGAAAAGCCTGATTGAATTAACATAAAAAGTGAATTACTCTGCGTTATTAACAACTACTGAACTGCTATTAAGCTGTTTTTGATTGTTGTTAATGCCTGTGTTTAACAACCTTGAATGCACAATAGGAGTTAACTAACAATTGTGACATTTTTAATGAACATTGCATCTGCTTTTGGAAAATCTTTGATGCTAACCCTGCATTTAATTTGATTATTAATTTGTCTTGATTAACAATTTAAGACTTGTTTTGTGACTTTCCTATCTACACAGGATTTGTCAAATTGGAATGCTAATGCTAACAGCTTACTAACACTACGACAACCCTGCTGTTACGTCTGAACAGACTTAACCCTGCACGAATTTTGTCATAGCTGTAATTTAAAAGCTGATTACCTGCATGAATTGTTAGATTAAACCCACTGATTCTGCACTGTTAATTTTACAAATTAGCACTGTCAACCCTCATTAACATTCACACCACTAGGCTATTGCTACATAGTCACTGCTTAATACTAGCATAAGGTCATTTCACTCAGAAATAGACTTTATACCAACTTCCACTTCAACAATTCCTTCTTTTATTACTTTCAATCTGACTTATTTGACTTAATACCCCTTTTATTTTAATTTAATTGTAATTTTATTTTATTTTAAATAAAATAAAATGTTAACTTTAATTTTTATTCCTTCATTATTTTTTTATTATTTACACTTTTACTCAGATTTTCAAAAATCCTTTCACAGTCTGCTTGAGTTTCGCCTTCTTCGTAACACTCTACAAGTAGTAACTCTCTCCTTGCAGTTAAAACGTAATCTAACAATAACTCACTTTCTCAGAGAAACCCCATTTCTCAACAAGTCTGACTCACAGTCTACAGGTTCTGGTAGTCCCATCAAGCTTCTGGATCACTTAGACTAGGCTCTAAATGATTTAACAGAACAGGTGCTACCCCAATATGTTGACGAGATTCAGACCACACCTCCCAACGAGCTAGATTCAGTTCTTAGCTCCTTGATTAGCATTGCGCTAACCTCTAAGCCAAAAGACAAGGATCTAACTAAGCTGTTAGGTCAAATGGCTACTGTTATGCGCGCAGCAGAAACACGCTGAGGATCTCCTGGCACGCAGCCACGAGAAAATCCAGGTCCAGAAACAGGACCTCGCCCGCTTCCAACGCGATATCAAGACATTGAATCAGGAACTCCAGCTGACCCAAGGAGCCCTGGAGAATTCTGAAAAACAGAACCAAGAGTTACAAACTCTTGCACAAACACTCCAAAAGACAGAACCTGACTTTGAGGAGTTACACACCAAACTCCAGATAACTGAGGGGACCCTCAGTGACCTAAGGAACGAGCTGAGCGAAAAAAGGTCTGCTCGTGACCTAGCAGAACTGCAGCTCAGTGACCATCGCAATGAGCACGACGCTATGCGAGAGGAACTCATCAAAGCAGGCAAAGTGCACAGCTGTCCGCGAATATGCTGGCACAGGAAGCTCGGCGGAGAGAGTCCCTGAGTGCACGGGTAGAGGCCCTCACTCAACAAGGTGACTTAGACCGCCAGCTTATTGAACAACTTCAGGCGTGCTTAACAGAAGCCGCCCAGATACAACCAGGTAACAAAACAGAGTTTAAAAGCACTCCGAACCAAGTGCTGGTTACACCGCATACCAACCTGTTAAACCAAAGGAAAACTCCCAGGAGGAGCTACCTCACTAACTAATCTGATTTCTCGACCCCTACCGCCTCGCTTGGGCGCAGCGGAAGAGGACCAACCGGTGCCGAGAGCCCGGCCGTCTTTCCGCGAGCTTCCACAGGTAGGCATTCGGATTACTTCGCACTACCAACAGGTAGGCAATCGGACTTTGTCCCACAACCAGCTTTGAAACAGAGACATCTGGACTACGGTCCCACTAACAGAGACTTTGACAAAATTGCGCGTCATATCACTCGCTTTGAGCCCCATCAAGGGCGTCTTATGGCGTGAGTGCTTATCTTCGCGACATTGAATTCTACCTACAAAGAATACCCAATGTTACTGCTGCGGACAAAATCTTTCTGATAAAACTAACATCAAGCAGAGATGTTAGTAGCTTCATCGACGTCAACCTCCTGAGGTCCAAGCTGACTTTGATCTCCTTAGTCAGTCTCTCATGGTGGAATTCTCAGGCGTTACGGTAAATGTGGGTCTGACTGCCGCCTAATGATCAAACAGGCACGGCCAGAGTCCCCACAGCTATACTATCATCGGCGCAAAGCTTATTTCGGTCCACTCAATGAACCAAACATGGAGGAGGATGAAAACTTCAAAGCCCTCTTTGTGCAAAACCTCCATCCAACTACCAGCCATCATCTTGGCGTTTCTGCATGCCCACAACGCAGACCAGCCACCAACCGCGAGCTGGCAATGCGGGCATTCACTAAACAGAGGCTGAGGCAGACTAAAGCGTCAAAGCCAGACACTCTTGTCACCGTAGATCGGGCCTAGCGCTCGAAGGAGCGCCGACCTCCAATCCAAATGGCCCAGGAGCCTCCGCTTTCCAGACAGGAAAGAGGGACCTCGACCACACAAAAGAGAGCCGGGTCCACACCCGACCTGGCCTGAGCGTAAGTTCAAAGACCAGGGCCCTCAATGGAGACCTCGGTTCGAAAATAAATTTCAACCAATCCAAACTGTAACCAAGGGGTCCTATCAAAACCGCTGACGACAGGAGAAACCATTATCGTCTGTCCCAAGACCAGCGATCATCAGGTAGCTCACCTGTCAAGCGACAAAATCATGCGAGAGACCGAGCCCTGAAACTCAGACTGATCGCGATAGCGAAGGAGTCTGACTACAGAGGAGGCTCGGGCCATAGAACGCGATACTCAAGCGAATCTTGCGAAAGTCCAAGGACAAGGCTGATCTGTATACGGTGGAGGCCTCTAAGGCCCCGATTCAGACACAGTCACAACCGATCCAAGTCGACTTAACACGCAACGAAAATACAGAGTCTACTGAAGGGAATGAACATCTCCCAGACCTGTACCTAGGCTCTGACGATCCAGAGCCACTCAATGACATTGTCCAGGACCCTAGCATGGACAACACGGAGGGAAGTGATCCAGATCACAAATACCTCAGTCCGTCTAGCGCCGTCCAAGTGAACCCAAACATCGGGCTGTGCCATGACCACGCCACGACTATCGAATGTGAAACACCCTTTCACCAATTTCTGGGTCACCTAACTGAAAAGGGAGTAGCTCGAAAGCTTTATCTCTCTGTCTTGTTAGAAGACCACTTGACGCACAAAGCACTTCTCGACCCCACACCGACTCATGCGTTAACCGCCATCGGTCTATGCTCTGCCATCGTACGATGGAACAAAAGAGAACTGACCCACACGTTTGCTGTCATCCCTAATCTCTCACATTCAGTGTACATTGGGGCTGACATGCTAGTCAGACTCGACGCACAAGTCGACACCATTAACAACGTTCTCTGGTCCCTGACTGGAGTACGTAAAGAATCACTTTCACTGACCAAAGGAAACTTGAGATCGGGTCAAACGATCCCCGACGTGTGTCAGGTAAGTAACGACTGCCATCTCACGATACCGCCAGCGTAACATCATGGACATACGTCTGAAAGCGTTTCCAGGACAACAAGTTAACTCTTCACAAGCGTTCTTCCAACCGTCGCCTCTGTTCGTTGAGTTAGGCTTGTCTGTCCAGGCAACACCCTGGTCGAGCTCGACTCTCGATCAACACACGTGCTAGTGCAGAATCCTACTGCCAATAGCATTCTCGTCCCGAAGGCCACACCTTTAGGTTGGCTGATTGACACTAGGTTCCATGACTGTGAACTCAGAATCCCAGTCATAGGACGTATGCCACACTCACTGCGACTGAACAACAGGAGACCGGAGTTGTCTACACAAAACCTTCCGGAGCAATCGCCATATACCCCTCACTTGTGGTCGATACCGACACTATCTGCAGGAGTCGATCTGGCTGATGCTGAGGTAATGGTTGTACAGACAGGCTCCCTGCTCTCCTCGATACAGACAAAGACCTGAACGATCAGGCAGACCTCATGGCAAAACAAGGGGCTCTAGACAAAGCTCTCTGGCAATTCCAGTCAGAAACCTCAGCACGATCGACCCCTTCCCACCCAACCCACCCATTCTGTCTGTCTGGTTACCCGATCTAAGGCAACAACGCAACCGTGCCTCGGCTCTGACCCCTGCAGACCCATCAACTTCCTTTCTTTCTTTCACTGGTTCCGCCTCGTTGCCCTTCAAGCAGCGGACTCGGCAATCCACAAACTTATGCTTTACCTTTCAGACCGATGTCTAACCCCATCGTAGACACTGACTTTTCCTCCGACGCATATCTTACAAAGCTATGGCGGTGCGCTCAACTCCACCTGCGTCATGGCTTGCTTGTTCACGCCTCTGACACCCTCACTTCACCTGCGTTCAGAGTGCCTCAGAGCCTAAGGGGTCATGCTAAGCACGCACATGACGCTCCTTTAGCAGGCCACAGAGGTGTCCGCGCAACACATCAGGCACTTCAAGTGGCATACTGGCCACACATGCAAATGGCCGTGGCAGAATACATCAAAGGCTGCCTAGTATGCTGCCAATCTCAACCGACAAGACCACTCCATCATCGCACCCTTACAAAGAAGGGCATTTCTTTTCTGTGGTCTGACCTCCAAATCGATTGGATGGGACCCTGACTAAATCAACAAGGGGCAACAAATACATCCTAATGGTCACCTGTGCCTTCACTAAATGGGTGAAAGGACTTCCAGCCCCAAACGACACGGCACAGACCACAGCCTTTCTACTCATGAACCACGTGTTCTCCAGATTCGGCTTACCCTGTAAGGTCGATTCTGACCGTGGGACTCACTTCACCGCCGAGGTGATGGGACAACTGTGGCAAACCATGGGCAAAATTCCACGTCAGCCACCACCCCAGTCCTCAGGCCAAGTAGAAAGAGCAAACCGAACGGTGATCGACATCCTAAAGAAATATGTTGCATCTAATCACCGAGACTGGGACGCCAAACTGCACTTGGTCCTGATGGCTATCAGAGCCACGCCACACACGGCGACCGGAGTCTCCCCGTTTGAGCTCATGACCGGTAGGCAGATGATGCTTCCCCTACACTTACTGTATCAGCCAGGAGAGGCTAACATCGCTCACGGCCTATACCTCACACCAGTACATGGCTGATCTCCAGGCACACCTGAGAATCACCTTCGCCTTTGCCCAGGAAAAACTAGGCAAAAGGGCAGAAGGACGTAAGGTCTATTATGACCAAAAGTCATCTAGGGACGAACTACAGGTGGGAGACAAAGTGTGGTACTACATGTTCAGCCAACTCACTGGACAAACAAGAGGTGGTACCAACCGACTAACGCTGAAATTCCTCCGCGTTGGGCGGACCGTACACCATTGTCAACAAACTATCCCGGTGGTGTATCAGATAAAGATCACCAAAGGGAGAAAGGAACCCACTCTCAAGTGGATACACTGCAACCAGATAAAGTTGCACAAAACCCCATGGGATCTACAGGGGCGTTCACGCTCCCAAGTAGTCTTAAACGGATCCCTTAGCTCGCAGTAACCACTAACAACTAACCTCTAACCTCTAACTCTGATTTCCTAACTCTTTTCACCTTTCAGTGGTAACTGTGAGTAATTCAATAACTGTAACTGATAACTCTGGTTTCCTGTCAATGAATCAATTCTCGTTGCAACCGCCGCTGTGTGTACCTTGCGTAACCTCGGGTGCTCTGGCGAATACCGCTAAAATTTCCACTGTAATAGACAAGTCTCGGAGTAACAGCAGCAACTCCAAACGTTTAAAAAAAAAACGTCGAAAGACACTGTGTCAGTGGTAAACACTCACAGTGAGACTCTAAAACCAACCAAACCAAACTGTAGACCATACACACACTCAAATGGTCGCCTTGCTGATAAATGACACGCTCATAGACATCAGCTCCTCAGTGGACAGCCGAGCAATGAGAAGAATTCTTTGAAGGATCACGCATAACCATTATGTCCCTTACATAATCACTATGTATGTATATCCTTGTCCCTAAATGCATGCAAAGTCCCTCCAAGTTATGATCCTCCTAACATATTTTCTTTTATTATAAACACCTCCTAAACTTTAAACAAACTAAATGAGACAGCTCTCTCATTTCTTTATTTCACAATAAGTCCTTCTTTAAGTGATAAACTTAATCTATCTCCATTAGCAACGGATATAATACAAACCAAGTAAAGCCCCTTTACACTTGTATACTTTTCCTTAATCACGTTTGCATCATTACACCTGTTATGACGCCAAACTATGTGTTTAACGTGTGGCTTACTCCCTGGTCTGCAAGGATGTCGACACGGAAACTTGTGAAACCAGCTTCGTGTCGAAAGGGGACTGTAGCAGATCAGCCTCCAGAACGCCACACGGATTATAACATTTGTTTAATCACTTACAGACCTCCAAACTGTTTCACTAAGGGTCTTCAAGATTAACAACTGTTGTTTCACCATCGGCCTCCAGAGACAGGCTGTGGATGTAAATCTTGAGAAGAAGACATGCTAACCCCGTTTTCTTTTAGATAAAAGGACACCAACGTGTTTTGCCAAGGTCAGGAAACTTATTAACTTTGTTTTGCTTTTATAAAAAATTGGAACTTCGTTCTACCCAGCACCGTGTCAAAGGTGACACATGGAACATCACAGACTGCTAGGCGCCATGTCCAAAAGCCGTAAATCCTGTAGATAAGGTGTCCATCCAGCTTTCTCGAGAACACTTTATTCTAATCCTGATTGACAGTTGAAAATGTCTTTGATCATAGTCGTTCGGGCATGGTCAAACACTAACCCCTTTTGGTTTAACTGGACAAATGACTCTGCACTCAAGAAGGACATTTGGTGTTATTTCATTAAAGGACATTTTGTTATTTTATTACTTAGATAGATTGTGAATGTACTAACAATTATACTGTTTGTTTCCAGGATGCAGAGTTTTACAAGTCAACTAATTCCTTCCATTCCTACAGAGTTACGTTTTATGTTAATAAAATGTAATGAATATATGTTTTTATAATAAGTCTGACAAATGTTTCTTTGCATAATCCTGCAAGTACGAATGTGTTTGTGTGTTTTACGAAAACCAAGGAAAATAGGGTGAAACAAAAGGAATGTTTAAGACTTAGTTTAAACATTTAAACTCCCCCCCAAAGCAATGCCTTCCTCCGTAAGACACACCCTGTCAAAAAGTGTTAAAAGTGACCGCTGGTCAAAAACACGCTCTCTCTGCACTACTCTCCGTCTCCTCTTCACTGGACCTCTTGTCCGTTCAGGGCCGTAGGCCCTCGAACCTCTCATAAGCTCGGACCTCGTGTAACGAGTAAATTTTCTTTGTACTTTAAAGCCTGCAAGTTTAGCTTGCGCGATAAAGTTTCCTTCTAAAGCTGTTCAAAGTAGCTTACTTCCTGCCAGCCTGCCAACAAAAGGAAGTTGCCTCGCTTTTATTTTTGAAGATTTCCTGCCTGCTAAAGAGTTAGCTTGACTAAAATCTAACTTTCTCGAGCAAGTTTAAGCCAGCAACACAGCCGCTAAACCTTCTCCAGTGGACTTCAATAACTTTGAAAGACTCAATTTTACTCGTGTATGCGGCGCTGATGCTAAAGGCTTGGCTAGTTGTGACAGTAACGAGGCGCTTTTGAATCTCCGGGCCCACGGCAGCCCCTCTGGAGAGTGGAAATAACAGGCCATCCTGGAGGCGACAAAGCGTCATCGGTTGCGACAGGGTTCGGACAACCTCTAGACCTCTCGTCGCTAAGATCTGAGACCAATCACGACCCCCAGGGTGAGTCTAAACGTTAGTTACACAAGTTTGGCATCTAACTGTCTAAACATAACAGCCTTGGCCTCAGAAACCGTCATCGAACCCCTTTAAACGCTCCGTAACAGCCCCTCATCTAATAATAGAGTTAATAATCAATAGGCCTACTTTCTGTTGTTTCACAAAATCCTCTGAAAGTAAAGTGTTTTATCGTTCTTTGATTTACCCATTCATGTGTCAATAATTATCCCTTTGTGTCATTTCCCCTGTCATTATTCACTGTTTAAATTTTTATAATCTTTAATAAAACCCCATAAAGACATTTACTGTTTCAATGTTTAATTCATTAATTTTCGAAAACGAGAAGAATTTACTTCCTTTAGATTAATGAGACTAGACTAAACAGTTTCTCTGGAGCTGTTCAAAACTAGAGTGGTGCCCCGAAAGAAATTAATATTTTGATAAGCAAAATATTAATTATTAAATTTCATAATTAATATTCATATTAATTATTAATTAATAAGACCATATTCCCTACAGTCTACAGTCTGTTCTTCTGCACATCTACAGTCTGTTCTAACTGCACATCCACAGTCTGTTCTAATGTAAGTCTACAATCTGTACTACTGCTCATCTATACTCTGTTCTACTGCACGTCTACAGTCTGTTCTTATAAACGTCTACAGTCTGTTATACTACACATCTACAATCTCTACTACTGCACTTCTAAAGTCTGTTCTAATGCACATCTACAGTCTGTTCTAATGCTCGTCCACAGTCTGTACTACTGCATCTCTAGAGTCTATTCTTCTGCACATTGTCAGTCTCTTCTACTGGACGTTTACAGTCTGTTCTAATGCTTGTCTACAGTCTTTACACAAGCATTAGAACAGACTGTATATGAGTATTAGAAAAGACTGTAAACGTCAGTAGAACAGACTGACAATGTGCAGAAGAATAGACTGTAGAGATGCACTAGTACAGACTGTAAACGCATTAGAACAGACTGTATATAATTAGAAAACACTCTAGACATGCTTTAGAACAGACTGTAGAGGTGCAGTAGTTCAGACTATAGACTAGCATTAGAACAGACTATATATGAGTATTAGAAAATACTCTAGACATGCTTTAGAACAGACTGTAGAGGTGCAGTTGTTCAGACTATAGACGAGCATTAGAACAGACTGTAGATGTGCAGTAGAAGAGACTGTAGAGCTGCAGTATTATAGACTGTCGACAATTAATAGAAAGGACTGTAGGCGTGCAGTAGAACGGACTGTAGACAATTATTAGAACAGACTGTAGACTTGCAGTAGAACAGACTGATGATGCTGCAGAAGAATAGACTTTAAAGGTGCATTACTACAGACTGTACACGAGAAATAGAACAGACTGTATATGAGTATTAGAATAGACTGTAGACATAATTTTAGAACAGACTGTAGAGGTGCAGTAGTACAGACTCTAGACAAGTAGTAGTTCAGACTGTCGACTTGCATTAGAACAGACTGTAGATGTGCATTAGAACAGACTGTAGATGTACAATAGAACAGACTGTAGAGGTGCAGTTCAACAGACTGTAGGCGTGCAGTTGAACAGTCTTCAGAGCAGCAGTAGTACAGACTCTAGATTGGCTGTAGAACAGACTGTAGACGATCATTAGAATAGACTGTAAACGTCTAGTAGAACAGACTGTCAATGTGCAGAATAATAGATTCTAGAGGTGCAGTAGTACAGACTGTAGATGAGCATTAGATCAGACTGTATATGAGTATTAGAAAACACTGCAGACATGCTTTAGAACAGACTGTAGAGGTCTAGTTGTACAAACTGTAGACGAGCATTAGAACAGACTGTAGAGGAACAGTAGAACAAACTGTAGAGGTCGAGTAGTAAAGACTGTTATTGGGTAATAGAACAGGCGATATTCGAGCAATAGAACAGACTATAGATGTGCAGTAGTATAGACTGTAAGAAGCAGTAGTACAGAATGTAGACAATTATTAGAACAGACAGAAGGCGTGCAGTAGAAAAGACTGTGACGAGCATTAGAACAGACTGTAAATGTCCAGTAGAACAGACTGACCATGTGCAGAAGAATAGACTGTAGTGGTGCAGTAGTACAGACTGTAGACGAGCATTAGAACAGACTGTATATGAGTATTAGAAAACACTAATAGAAATGCTTTACAACAGACTGTAGAGGTGCAGTAGAACAGACTGTAGACGTGCAGTAGAACAGACTGTAGTTGAGCAGTAGTACATACTGTATACTTGCATAGGAACAGACTGTATATGTGCATTAGAACAGACTGTAGATGTGCAGAAAAACAGACTGTAGACTTGCAATAGAGCAGACTGAAGGCGTGCAGTAGAACAGACTTAAGATGCGCTGTAGAACAGACTGTAAACATGCAGTAGAACAGACTGTAGACATGCATTAGAAAAGACTGTAGATGTGCATTAGAACAGACTGTAGATGTGCAGTAAAACAGACCGTAGTTATGCAGTAGAACAGACTGCATTAGAGCAATAGTACAGGCTGTAAACTGGCATTAGAACAGACTGTAGAGGTGCAGTTGTACAGACTGTAGATGTGCAGTAAAACAAACTGTAGATGAGCAGTAGTACAGACTGTAGACTTGCATTAGAACAGACTGTAGATGTCAAGTTATGTGTGTTTTTAACTGACTACAGCTCTGCCCAAACTTGAAAACTGCTTTATCTCTGATGAATGCAAAGGACAACTCAAAACTGTTCTTTCTTTTTCTTTTTTCCTAAAGATGATCGGGGTGGAACAGAATAGGTTGATAACCTTTAAAATATACAAACCAAAGCAGAAATTAGTTGCAAATAAATCACAAATAACTCAATACCACTTCCTCAAATAGTAAATGTCAAACCAAACAGTCATTTTAATTAACCTATGGTCTCTAATTAAACTTATATAATTTAAACAATACACATGCTTAGAGTAATGTTCACATAAAGTATTCACTATTTGATTTAAATTGGACATTACAACCAAGCAAACAAAATCATACAAAAGTCTTAACTCAACACAAACAAACACACAGTCCACTTTTGTCCTACCAGTTGTGTCCTTGGATAATCAGGAGCTGTGGTCAAAGTTTCTTTTTCCTCAGGAACAAGTGAGATGGCCAACTGAGCTTTTACAAAACATTTCAACTGCCATGCACTCTGTGTGTGCGCGCTGGTAATTATGGTCCCAAGAGCACTTCCTGGAAGTTGGTTCCATAACCTTTTTGATGCGTGGTTGCCCCCTGCAGTTTGGGAGTGCTCTTAGTAATTTGAGTAAAAATAGGCTGAGTGCTCAGGACAACTTGTACCTTGAATTGACATAACAGTAGATGTGCAGTAAAACAGACTGTAAACGTGCAGTAGAACAGACTGCAGTAGAGCAGAGGTACAGACTGTAAACTGGCATTAGAACAGACTGTTGAGATGCAGTTGAACAGACAGTAGACGTGCAGTTGAACAGACTGTAGATGTGCATTGGAACAGACTAAAGGCGTACAATAGAACAGACTGTAGGCGAGCAGTAGAACACACTAAAGACCTGCATTAGAACAGGCGGTGGGCGAGCATTAGAACAGACTGTAAAGTCCAGTAGAACAGACTAACAATTAGAACAGATTGTAGATGTGCAGAAAAACAGACTGTAGACGTGCAGTAAAATAAACTGCAGTAGAGCAGTAGTAAAGACTGTAAACTGGCATTAGAACAGACTGTAGACATGCAGTAGAACAGACTGTAGATGTGCAGTAGAACAAACTGTTGAGGTGCAGTAATACAGACTGCAAGCGAGCATTATACAGACTGTAGAAGTGCAGTAGTACAGACTGTAGATGTGCAGTAGAACAGAATGTAGACGTTTATTAGAACAGACTGTATACCTGCAGTCGGACAGACTGTAGATGTGCTTTAGAAAAGACTGTAGGCGTTTATTAAAAATAGACTATAGTCGTGCAGTAGAACAGACTGTAGGCGTGCAATAGAACAGACTGTAGAGGTGCAGTTGAACAGACTGTAGATGTGCATTAGAACAGACTGTAGATGTGCATTAGAAGAGACTGTAGACAATTATTAAAATAGACAATAGTTGTGCAGTAGAACAGACTGTAGACAAGCATTAGAAATTACTGTAAACGTCAGTAGAACAGACAATGTGCAGAAGAATAGACTCTAGAGGTGCATTACTACAGACTGTAGATGAGCATTAGAACATACTCTATATGAGTATTAGAAAACACTGTAGAAATGCTTTAGAACAGACTGTAGAGATGCAGTTGTATAGATTGTAGACAAGCATTAAAACAGACTGTAGAAGTGCAGTACTTCAGACTGTAGATGTGCAGTAGAAAAGACTATTGAGGTGCAGTAGTACAGAATGTCGACATTTATTATTGCCCTTCTACTGTCTCTTATAATGCTCGTCTACTGTCTGTATTACTGCACCTCTACAGTCTGTACTAAAGCACATCTACAGTCTGTTCTAATGCTCGTCCACAGTCTATTCTTATGCAGGTCTTTAGTCTTTACTACTGCACATCTACAGTCTGTTCTAATGGACGCCTACATTCTGTTCTAATGCTCATCTACAGTCTGTTCTATTGCACGTCTACAGTCTTTTCTACTGCACATCAACAGTCTGTTCTAATGCTCATCTACAGTCTGTACAACTGCACCTCTACAGTCTGTTCTACTGCATGTCTACAGTCTGATCTAATGCCATTTTACAGTCTGTACTATTGCTCTACTGCATTCTATTCTACTGCATGTCTACAGTCATTTTTACTGCACATCTACAATCTGTTCTAATTGTCAGTCTGTTATACAATCTACAGTCTGTACTAATTCTGCTCTGAAGTCTGTTCAACTGCGTCTACAGTCTGTTCAACTGCACCTCTACAGTCTGTACTACTGCACTTCTACAGTCTGTTCTAATGCTTGTCTACAGTCTGTATTACTGCACCTCTACAGTCTTTTATAAATGCATGTCTACAGTGTTTTCTAAAACTCATATACAGTCTGTTCATTTGCTCATCTACAGTCTGTACTACTGCAGCTCTAGAGTCTATTCTTTTGCACATTGTCAGTTTGTTCTACGGGGCGTTTACAGTCATTTCTATTGCTCGTTTACAGTCTGTTCTAAGGTAATTCTAGAGTCTGTACTACTGCTGCTCTGATTTCTGTTCACCTGCACGTCTACAGTCTGTTTTACTGCATATCTACAATCTGTTCTAATTGTCAGTCTGTTCTACTGGACGTTTACAGCCTGTTCTAAAGCTCATCTACAGTCTGTTCTAAAGCCAATCTAGAGTCTGTACAACTGCTGCTCTGACATCAGTTCAAATGCACATCTATAGTCTGTTCAACTGCACGTCTACAGTCTGTTCTAATGCACATCTACAGTCTATTCTAATGCAAGTCTACAGTCTGTACTACTGCTCATCTACAGTCTGTTCTATTGCACGTCTACAGTCTGTTCTGAGAAACGTCTACAGTCTGTTCTACTACACATCTACAGTCTGTACAACTGCTCTACTGCAGTCTATTCTACTGCACTTCTACAGTCTGTTCTACTGCACGACTATAGTCTGTATTAATAAATGTCTACAGTCTTTTCTAATGCACATCTACAGTGTGTGCTTGTGGAAGTCTACAGTCTGTTCTAATAATTGTCTAGATTCTGTTCTACTGCATGCCTACAGTCTCTTCTAATAATAGTCAACATTCTGTACCACAGCACCTCTACAGTCTCTTCTACCGCACATCTACAGTTTGTTCTAGTGGTTGTCTACAGTCTGTACTACTTCACCTCTACAGTCTGTTGTAAAGCATGTCTACAGTCTTTTCTAATACTAATGTACAGTCTGTTCTAATGCTCGTGTAAAGTTTTAACAACTGCACCTCTACAGTCTATTATTCTGCACATCGTCAGTCTTTTCTAATGCACATCTACAGTCTGTTCTAATGGGACGTATACAGTCTGTTCTAACGCTCGTCTACAGTCTGTTCTATTGTGCGTCTACAGTCTCTTATAATGCTACTTTACAGTCTGTACCTCTGCTCTACCGCATTTTGTTCTACTGCACGTCTACAGTCTTTTTATAAACGTCTATAGTCTATTCTACTGCATTTCTACAGTCATTACTACTGTACTTCTAAAGTCTATTCTAATGCTCATCAACAGTCTGTTCTAATGCAAGTCTACAGTCTGTGCTACTGCTCATCTACAGTCTGTACTACTGCACTTCTAAAATCTGTTCTAATGCTCATCTGCAGTCTGTATTACTGCACCTCTACAATCTGTTCTAAAGCATGTCTACAGTATTTTCTAATACTCATATACAGTCTGTTCTAATGCTCGTCTACAGTCTGTACTACTGCACATCTACAGTCTCAACTACTGCACTTCTAAAGTCTGTTTCTAATGCACATCTACAGTCTGTTCTAATGCAAGTCTACAGTCTGTACTACTGCTCATTTACGGTCTGTTCTACTGCAGGTCTACAGTCTGTTGTAATAAACGTCTACAGTCTGTTCTACTGCACATCTATAGTCTGTACTACTGCACTTCTACAGTCTGTTCTAATGTACATCTACAGTCTGTTTTACTGCTCATATACAGTCTGTTCTACTGCACGTCTACAGTCTGTTCTAAAGCCAGTCTAGAGTTTGTTCTACTGCTGCTCTGAAGTCTGTTCAACTGCATGTCTGTAGTCTGTTAAACTGCACCTCTACGTCTGTTCTATTGTATGTCTACATTCTGTTCTAATGCACATCTACAGTCTGTTCTAATGCAAGTCTACAGTCTGTACTACTGCTCGTGTACAGTCTGTACTACTGCACCTCTACAGTCTGTTCTAAAGCATGTCTACAGTCTATTCTAATACTCATACACAGTCTGTTCTAATGCTCGTCTACAGTCTCTACTAACGGACCTTTAAATTTTATTCTTCTGCAACATCATTAGTCTGTTTTACTGGACATCTACAGTCTGTTCTATACACGTATATAGTCTCTTCAAATACTCGTCCACAGTCTGTTCTAATGCAGTCTGTACTACTGCACATCTATAGTCTGTTCTATTGCTCGAATACAGTCTGTTCTAATGCCCAATAAAAGTCTTTACTACTCCACCTCTACAGTTTGTTCTACTTCTCCTCTACAGTCTGTTCTACTGCAGGTCTACAGTCTGTTCTAATGCCAGTCTAAAGTCTGTACTACTGCTGCTCTACAGTCTGTTCTACTGCAAGTCTACAGTCTGTTCTACTGCACATCTACAGTCTGTTCTACTGCATATCTACAGTCTATACTACTGCACTTTTAAAGTCTGTTCTAATGCACATCTACAGTCTTTTCTAATGCAAGTCTAATGTTTGTACTACTGCTCATCTACGGTCTGTTCTACTGCAGGTCTACAGTTAATGGATTGGATTTATATTGCGCTTTTCTCCCAAGGGACCAAGGGACTCAAAGCGCCCACAAGCCGTCCATTATTCATTCATACACAGTCACACACTGGTGATGGTAACTACAACTGTAGCCACAGATGCCCTAGGGCAGACTGACAGAGGCGTGGCAGCCATTTTGACCCTAAGGCCTCTTTGACCATCACCACATACATTCACTGAACATTCTTAAACATTCATACGAGGCAAGGTGGGTTAAGTGTCTTGCCCAAGGCTGTACTACTGCACCTCTACAGTCTGTTCTAAAGCATGTCTAGAGAGTTTTCTAATACTAATATAAAGTCTGTTCTAATGCTCGTCTACAGTCTGAACTACTGCACCACTAAAGTCTATTCCTCTGAAGCATTGTCAGTCTGTTCTACTGCAAGTCTACAGTCTGTTCTAATGCCAGTCTAGAGTCTGTACTACTGCGGCTCCTACAGTCTGTTCTACTGCACATCTACAATCTCTTCTACTGCACATGTACAGTCTGTTCTAATGGTCGTCTACAGTCAGTTCTAATGCTCTCTACAATCAGTTCTAAAGCCATTCTAGAGTCTGTACTACTGCTGCTATGAAGTCTGTTCAACTGCACGTCTACAGTCTGTTCAACTGCACCACTACAGTCTGTTCTATTGTACGTCTACAGTCTGTTCTACTGCACGACTATAGTCTCTTTTAATAAACGTCTACAGTTTCCTCTAATGCACATCTACAGTCTGTTCTACTGGATGTCTACAGTCTTTTCTAATAATTGTCTAGAGTCTGTTCTACTGCACGTCTACAGTCTCTTTTCATAATTTTCAACTTTCTGTACTACTGCACCTCTACAGTCTCTTCTACTGCACATCTACAGTTTGTTCTGATGGTCGTCTAGAGTCTGTACTACTGGAACTCTACAGTCTGTTCTAAAAGCATGTCTACAGTCTTTTCTAATACTCATGTACAGTCTGTTCTAATGCTCGTGTAAAGTCTCAACTATTGCCCTCTACAGTCTATTCTTCTGCACATCGTCAGTCTGTTCTACTGCACATCTACAGTTTGTTCTACTGCACATCTACAGTCTGTTCTAATGCAAGTCCACAGTCTGTTCTACTCTTTGTCTACTATAAACTGTTGTGATAATTGTCGACATTCTGTACTACTGCATCTCTACAATTTGTTCTACTTCACAACTACATTATGTTCTTATGCACGTCTATTGTCTGTTCTAATGCTCGTCCACAGTCTGCTCTAATGCAGGTCTTTAGTCTGTAAAACTGCACAAATACAGACTGTTCTACTGGCGTCTACAATCTGTTCTAATGCTTGTCTACAGTCTGTTCTATTGTACGTCTACAGTCTGTTCTAATGCACATCTACAGTCTGTTCTACTGGACGTTTACAGTCTGTTCTAATGCTCGTCTACAGTCAGTTCTAAAGCCAAACTAGAGTCTGTACTACTGCTGCTGCTCTGAAGTCTGTTCAACTCCAAGTCTACAGTCTGTTCTAATGCCATTTTACAGTCTGTACTCTGCTCTACTGAAGTCTGTTCTATTGCACTTCTACAGTCTTTTTACTGCATATCTACAGTCTGTTCTACGCACATCTACAGTCTGTTCTAATGCAAGTCTACAGTCTATACTACTGCTCATCTACAGTCTGTTCTACTGCACGTCTACAGTCTCTACTACTGCACTTCTAAAGTCTGTTTTAATGCACATATACAGTCTCTTCTAATGCAAGTCTACAGTCTTTACTACTGCTCATCTACGGTCTGTTCTACTGCAGGTCTAAAATCTCTTCTAATAAATGTTTACAGTCTGTTCAACTGCAAGTCTACAGTCTGTTCAACTGCACCTCTACAGTCTGTTCTAATGCTCGTCTACAGTCTGTATTACTGCACCTCTACAGTCTGTTCTAAAGCATGTCTAGAGTGTTTTGTAATACTTATATACAGTCTGTTCTACTGCACATCTACAGTCTGTTCTAATGCAAGTCTACAGTCTATACTACTGCTCATCTACAGTCTGTTCTACTGCACGTCTACAGTCTCTACTACTGCACTTCTAAAGTCTGTTTTAATGCACATATACAGTCTCTTCTAATGCAAGTCTACAGTCTTTACTACTGCTCATCTACGGTCTGTTCTACTGCAGGTCTAAAATCTCTTCTAATAAATGTTTACAGTCTGTTCAACTGCAAGTCTACAGTCTGTTCAACTGCACCTCTACAGTCTGTTCTAATGCTCGTCTACAGTCTGTATTACTGCACCTCTACAGTCTGTTCTAAAGCATGTCTAGAGTGTTTTGTAATACTTATATACAGTCTGTTCTAATGCTCGTCTACAGTCTGTACTACTCCATCTCTACAGTCTATTCTTCTGCACATTGTCAGTCTGTTCTACAGGACGTTTACAGTCTTTTTAATGCTCATCTACAGTCATTTCTAAAGCCAATCTAGTGTCTGTACTACTGCTGCTCTGAAGTCTGTTTAACTGCAAGTCTACAGTATGTTCAACTGCACCTCTACAGTCTGTTCTAATGCCAGTTTACAGTCTGTTCTATTGCTCTACTGCAGTCTGTTCTACTGCATGTCTACAGTCTGTTTTACTGCACATCTACAGTCTGTTCTAATGCACATCTACAGTCTGTTCCAATGCAAGTCTACAAGTTGTACTACTGCTCATGCACGGTCTGTTCTACTCCACGTCTACAATCTGTTTTAATAAACGTCTACAGTCTGTACTGCACATTTACAGTCTGTACTACTGCACTTCTACAGTCTTTTTAATGCTCGTCTACAGTCTGTATTACTGCACCTCTACAGTCTGTTGTAAAGCATTTCTAGTAGTGTTTTCTAATACTCATATAGAGTCTGTTCTAATGCTCGTCTACAGTCTGAACTACTACATTTCTACAGTCTGTTCTAAAGCATGTCTACAGTGTTTTCTAATACTCATATACAGTCTGTTCTAATGCTCGTCTACAGTCTGTACTACTGCACCTCTAAAGTCTATTCTTCTGCACATTGTCAGTCTGTTCTACTGGATGTTTACAGTCTGTTCTAATGCTTGCCTACAGTCTGTTGTACTGCACGTCTACAGTCTGTTCTACTGCATGTCTGCAGTCTGTTTTGATAAACGTCTACAGTCTTTTCTACTACACATCTACAGTCTCTACTACTGCACTTCTAAAGTCTGTTTCTAATGCACATCTACAGTCTGTTCTAATGCAAGTCTATAGTCTGTACTACTGCTCATTTATGGTCTGTTCTAGTGCAGGTCTACAGTCTGTTTTAATAAACGTCTACAGTCTATACTCTGTTCTAATGCTCGTCCACAGTCTGTTCTAATGCTAGTCTTAATTCTGTACTACTGCACATCTACGGTCTTTTCTACTAGATGTCTACAGTCTGTTCTAATGCTCGTATACAGTCTGTTGTATTGTACGTCTACAGTCTTTTTAAATGCACATCTACAGTCTGTTCAACTGCACGTTTACAGTCTTTTCAACTGCACCTCAACAGTCTCTTCTAATGCCAGTTTACAGTCTGTACTCTGCTCTACTGCAGTCTGTTCTACTGCAAGTCTACAGTCTCTTTTTCTGCATATCTACAGTCTGTTCTAATGCACATCTACAGTCTGTTCTAATGCAAGTCTATAATCTGTACTACTGCTCATCTACAGTCTGTTCTAATGCGAGTTTATAATCTGTACTACTGCTCATCTACAGTCTGTTCTAATGCAAGTCTACAGTCTGTACTACTGCTCATTTATGGTCTGTTCTACTGCAAGTCTACAGTCTGTTCTAATAAACGTCTACAGTCTGTTCTACTGCACATTTGAAGTCTGTACTACTGCACTTCTACAGTCTGTTCTAATGCTCGTCTACAGTCTGTATTACTGCACGTCTACAGTCATTTTAACTGCACCTCAACAGTCTGTTCTAATGCCAGTTTACATTCTTTACCTCTGCTCTACTGCAGTCTGTTCTACTGCACGTCTACAGTCTGTTTTACTGCTCATATACAGTCTGTTCTACTGCACGACTACAGTCTGTTCTAAAGCCAGTCTAGAGTCTGTTCTACTGCTGCTCTGAAGTCTTTTCAACTGCATGTCTATAGTCTGTTCAACTGCACCTCTACGTCTTTTCTATTGTATGTCTACATTCTGTTCTAATGCACATCTACAGTCTGTTCTAATGCTCGTCTACAGTCTCTACTAACGGACCTTTAAATTATTTTCTTCTGCAGCATCATTAGACTGGTTTACTGGACATCTACAGTCTGTTCTAATACACGTCTATAGTCTGTTCAAATACTCGTCCACAGTCTGTTCTAATGCAGTCTGTACTACTGCACATCTATAGTCTGTTCTATTGCTCGAATACAGTCTGTTCAAATGCCCAATAAAAGTCTTTACTACTCCACCTCTACAGTTTGTTCTACATCTCCTCTACAGTCTGTTCTACTGCAGCTCTACAGTCTGTTTTAATGCCAGTCTAGAGTCTGTACTACTGCTGCTCTGCAGTCTGTCTCTACTGCAAGTCTACATTCTGTTCTACTGAACATCTACAGTCTGTTCTAATGCACATCTACAGTCTATAGTCTGTTCTATGCTCTCCACAGTCTGTTCTAATGCTAGTCTTAATTCTGTACTACTGCACATCTACGGTCTGTTCTACTAGATGTCTACAGTCTGTTCTAATGCTCGTATACAGTCTGTTGTATTGTACGTCTACAGTCTTTTAAATGCACATCTACAGTCTGTTCAACTGCACGTCTACAGTCTTTTCAACTGCACCTCAACAGTCTCTTCTAATGCCAGTTTACAGTCTGTACCTCTGCTCTACTGCAGTCTGTTCTACCGCACGTCTACAGTCTCTTTTTCTGCATATCTACAGTCTGTTCTAATGCACATCTACAGTCTGTTCTAATGCAAGTCTATAATCTGTACTACTGCTCATCTACAGTCTGTTCTAATGCGAGTTTATAATCTGTACTACTGCTCATCTACAGTCTGTTCTAATGCAAGTCTACAGTCTGTACTACTGCTCATTTATGGTCTGTTCTACTGCAAGTCTACAGTCTGTTCTAATAAACGTCTACAGTCTGTTCTACTGCACATTTGAAGTCTGTACTACTGCACTTCTACAGTCTGTTCTAATGCTCGTCTACAGTCTGTATTACTGCACGTCTACAGTCATTTTAACTGCACCTCAACAGTCTGTTCTAATGCCAGTTTACATTCTTTACCTCTGCTCTACTGCAGTCTGTTCTACTGCATGTCTACAGTCTGTTTTACTGCTCATATACAGTCTGTTCTACTGCACGACTACAGTCTGTTCTAAAGCCAGTCTAGAGTCTGTTCTACTGCTGCTCTGAAGTCTTTTCAACTGCATGTCTATAGTCTGTTCAACTGCACCTCTACGTCTTTTCTATTGTATGTCTACATTCTGTTCTAATGCACATCTACAGTCTGTTCTAATGCTCGTCTACAGTCTCTACTAACGGACCTTTAAATTATTTTCTTCTGCAGCATCATTAGACTGGTTTACTGGACATCTACAGTCTGTTCTAATACACGTCTATAGTCTGTTCAAATACTCGTCAAATGCCCAATAAAAGTCTTTACTACTCCACCTCTACAGTTTGTTCTACATCTCCTCTGTTCTACTGCAGCTCTACAGTCTGTTTTAATGCCAGTCTAGAGTCTGTACTACTGCTGCTCTGCAGTCTGTTCTACTGCAAGTCTACATTCTGTTCTACTGAACATCTACAGTCTGTTCTAATGCACATCTACAGTCTGTTCTAATGCTCGTCTACAGTCTGAACTACTGCACCTCTACAATCTGTTCTAAAGCATGTCTACAGTGTTTTCTAATACTCATATACAGT
>JALDNG010001520.1:0-56284 GCA_024349245.1 Neodontobutis hainanensis
GTTTTTAAAAATAAAATTAGGAAAGAAATAATAGTAAAAACAAGAATTTATTTCGTTTTTTCAAAATCATACCAGTTTTTCACGTAGCAAAACTAAGTAAATATTCGCGCGTGAGCTATGTCTGATATAAATATAACTAAATATCAGTTCTAAAGTTTATTATTTGAAGACCGGACTTTTTTGAGCAACGATTATAATATATTTATATCTTCTGAATCGGATAAGTCTGAATCAGTCCTTTCTGAACGTCAGTTAAACTACCATCTTATTTTCATCAATTCATGCTTTAATTTATTATGAGTTCATTTTAAGAATTTTATTTTATCACTTTATAAAAATTAGATGAACATGCTTTAAGAGGATAGAATAGACAATTCTTTTCTTCGCCAATCTCGACATTAAATATTTAACGGTATAAATTACAATATTTCATATAATATTAAAATTAAAACTGATATATTTGATTTGTTAAATTGATAATTTTTATTTTTTAACAAATTAGGATTTTCTTTTTAAATTCACCAATCAAAAATCATTTCGCGCGTTATTTCATTTGTTAATACTTGTAAGCTTGAAGTAGTTTTTATATTTTTAATAGATTATTTTTTATCAGAGTTTATTTATCAAACATGAAGTCGTGTTAATCTCTCCTTTTTCTCACTTAATAATTTTTATTTTACCATCTTTAAAATTATAATTCAAATGATAGAAAAGCGGCATATCCGACAATTTTTTCACAACTGATATCTCACAAGCCAGTGCAAACCAGGCGTGATCTCTTCAAAAATATATTTTATGTCATAAGACGAATATATCAATTTGCAAATGAACTTCGATCATTCATCGAATATTTTTGAGTTTATAACAAGTTTGCATAAGCTGCAACATCAAGACTAGAGCGGTTAAATTTTTCTCTTTTATCAATGAAAATGCTAAATCTAAAATACAACAAATAAACAGCATCAATTCATAGTGTGCTAAACATTCATTCGTGGATTTTATGAAACAATAATATCCTATTTTAGTGATATACAAACTCAATATGGTCTCCATTTTAAGGGATTCACTTAAAATCATTTTGTGGCAGACTTCAAAACTTAATTCACTGATTTTCTTCATTTACTCAGAAAGTGGTAGTATTTTATTGAATTTCCTATCTCAAATTCTATTTCTTAGCTCTTTTTAAGTTAGTTAAAAATCTCAACGTGGTGTTGTGTTGTCTTTGGTATGTATCTCATGGTAGCACACTACATATTTTAGGCACAACTACTATATTTTAACTGTTTTGATGTCAGAAATATTTCAAGCGCATGTATGCTTATTTTATCATACATCGAGGTATTGTGATTTTTTAAGATATACCGATGGGTTGTCGGCAAGCGTTACAAAACAATCAACAAAATCATGAAGACGTGACAAAATTAATAGGAATTTTAGAATCAAAATCTAGACACCTAAGGTAGAAATATCTTTCACAAGAAGTGCTTACAATTAAAACTCACCGTTATTTCAGTTTTTATATAATTAAATTTGATAAAAGAGACATGCGTACGAAAAATGTCAAAGCATAAAATACGCTATTTGTCATCCCACACAAAAGTTGACCAAATTACCTTACTATTTTTATGTAAACCTTGAAATCGAGAATCAAAAAGTTTTTTGTACCTTACCGTCTTATTAAACTTCAAAAATGACATGGATAAAACCAACACAATTCTAAATGATCTTGAAACAAAAATCGTTTCTATATTTATAATCTAAATTTTATGAATGAATGAGGGAAAAATTCAATTGGAGTTAAATGACAATAGAAATCAAATTTTTTTAATTGAACTGATATAGTTGAAAAATATACCATAATTTCAATATTTATATGCTATAATGAAAAAAGATCGATAATGGTGTTAAACATAAAATAAAAACATAAGTTAAGCCCTCATTACTAATTCACGAAAAATTAAAATAGGATGTTCAAATTAATCGCAGAAGATAAAATAACTTGATGTGCGTTCAATTTTTTAAATTCTTTTCACTATTTGGTGAATTTCGGTGGTCGTTTCCAGGTGTTTTTTATTATTTTAAATCGTTTAGGATTATTTTTATGTTTTATTCAGACGCTTCACAAGTTTTCTAATCTGAACATGGTTCATTCTTTCAAAAAAATAGGCGATGCTCTTTAAAAATATAGAGAATTCTAGGCTGGATATCTCCACGTCTTTGGTACTAGATTCTATTAATTTTGGTTTCCTCGTTAGTGTTTTCATCAATTCAATCAACTTTATACAGTTTAATGTCTCGTCAGAAGTCGGGGACGATGTTTATTTTTTTTAATTTATCCACTCAGAGTTGGATAATTTTTGGTTCCCTGGTCATCGATAATCCGACTTGTGTCTAATTTATATCCAAAGGAACCAATGTCCCAAAGCTATGGTTATCATGGTAGAGACATCAGAAGGGGTGACGTTTTAAGTGGGGACAAGTCCTACACAACCTGACACATGTTTTTACACTTGAAAAAAGGTATAGAAAGTCGGCAAAGAGTGAATGATGGAATTAGCGAAAAAAGATTTTACTGAAGTAATATCAACGAAAAATTTCTTCTCGAGATCTACTGAAAGGTTTTCTCATCTTTGCTTTCGAAAAATTTGTTGATATTTTAATTTCGATTGCGACAGCGAGAGCATAAAAATATTTAAACATTTAAGGTTAGAGATGACAAACGTCCAATCATCTAACTTGAATGATGAAATTTTCAATTTGTTAAAGATCATATTTGCAGATTAAAGGTCTTTATAATTAATTAAATCTGCCTGAAAACATGAATCATTGTTGAGGTTAAATAAATTTCATCGATTTAAATACTTTCCCAAAATTAACTTGATTTGATAGCGCGGAGGCTGCATTGAATGTAACTCTTAAATAGAACGATTTTATGCAATATAAACTCTTCTGGAAAAAATTTAAATTTAAAATATAAATATATTCATGACCAAGTGTTTATTGTCATCAAGAATGGTTTTAATAAAGTACGTAGTATCATTAATCATTACAGTGAAAATTTTTAAATCACCACATTTTGTCACAAAAGGAGAAACATGACTGCATTTATTCCATCAGATGATAACATGTTCAATAAACTTCAAGGGAATTAAATTTATAAACAAACACATTAGTTTTAATGAAAAATTGAACCTTTTAACCGATCTCTCAAATGAAGATTAGTCAAGGAAATTCCTCTATATTGTTGTACTGATAGTCGAGTTTATGTAAACAGTCGTCTAAACTCGGCGATCTTCAAGAAATACGTCAAAATAAGATGTCTTTGATTTTGAGTGAGTTAAATGTCTTCTTGTGGAGAAGAAGCACAAAATATATTTAGTTTTAATACTTATAACCAAATAGTTTTTAAAATATATTCAATGTATGTTGTCTTTGTAATTATATTCCTAAAATAACTAATAAAGTTAAAATTTCCATTATTCCGTGCAATAATGGAGCTAGATTTTTTCATTTTGAGCATCCAAATGTCATATTTTTATATCATTACAAAGAATTTGGACGATTGAGAACGGTTTATTTGATAAAACTTTAAATCTGTTAAAAACGAATATAAGCCCATATTCTAGAACTTGAGAACAATTTGCTAAATCCTTCCATAACAGATTTTTTAATGAAAAAATGGAATAAACGTTTTTAAATTTAAAATTTGTTGAGAATTAAGTCAGCTGAAGAATGTTAGCTTTCTCACATCAGTTGTAAGGCAAGTGGCCATTCACCATCAAATATTTAATATTTGATGAATCTACTCACTCTAACATTAAGATTTAACTACAAGAGGTCAAAAATGCTACACGTGCAGCATATTTTGGCAGTATGAAACGTTACGAATATTATTTAGTTTTAGGACTTTCATATCACATCATACTTCCATTAATTAAACTCGATGTGAAAGGAAATTCATACTTGAAACGGATCACTTTGAACGTGAAACTCGTGATAATAGATCACATAACCAAAATTTAGAATTTTTCAACTTCTAAAAAACAAGAATGACATAAATTTTGAAGATGTATGTTTCTTTGTTGTTAGTTGACGTTATCAAACATGATGCGCCTTTCAACAAAAACTCTTCCCAGAAAATATTTGATTTTAAATTTTTTCAAAAGTTGACAATTAATAATTCACAAAGCTTTAAATAAATTTTATTTTAATTAAAAAATATCGATTAGAATGATAGATACAATGTATACAAATCCTCATCACGAAATATCAAAAGAATACAATAAAAGGACAATCTATTCAAAAAACTAAATTGCCTTAACGCCACGTTAATTTAGTTTAGGCAAGCCATCTTTACTGTTGTATATAAAATTCACGGTTATATTTTGTAATTGGCGCCTAAAATACCGTCATCGGATAATTTTTGGAAACATGCGCTAAACCGTAATCAAAATTTCTAACTTTTTGATGACTTCGAGAAAGAAAATCAAAACCCAAGATGTTAGATTTTAAGTGGCTTTCGTTGTCGCTTCACACCAATCATTAAAATAGTAACCATAAGGTAATAGAGAATAGTACGTAATACTAAAATATACAATTATTTCACTCACTATCCTAGCTGTTTAATTAATTCTACATTCAGCTACAGATTTATCAAATATTTTCATTTTAGAAATTTACCTTGAATTTTATGAATGAAAAAGCATGTTAAATGTTGAGTTTTGACTCTTCATTTTGATGATCAAAATATAAGTTGTCATTTTTGAAAAACAGTTTAATTTGGTTAATCGGATGAGAAGAGCTCGATAACCCATTTTTGTCATTGAATTTGAATCCATTCTACCAGACAACAGTTAACAATCCAGGGATTTTCGCGCGAAAAAACAACCTTCCGTCTTGTTAAGATAAAACTAACTGTTTCTAAACTAAGCTTAAGATTAGATTCTTAAAAAGACTGACTCTTAAAACAAATAATTAAATTATCGTATATATCACTGAATTGACTCTCCGGTTTGAATGTTTAATTAACCAGCGTAGATATATTAAATCCTTTGACATTACTAAAATATGTTCTGGCCTTCTCTGATTGGTACAAAAACATCATAAAACGACATGATTTAATAAGTTTATTTGAGATTGGTTCAACATGTCGTTACTTTTACCCTTATTATTGGTAGTGGTTGATGTTTTGAATCGTTTAGCAGAAACTGAACACGTTACATCTCAAGGTGTTGAAAATACCGGATGGTTAGTTTTGCTATATCAAATAAAATAGACGAGGGAAGTTGAAAATGGAGTTTCTAACTTATTGTCAAAGAGTACAGAAGGCTCTCTTCAGTAGTGTTAAAGAAACGAGAAGAGGCGACGTAACAACCCAATGACCAACGCCGCAGAGGTATGGTTTTCCTTATGTGCTCAGGAGAGAGCGATGTTCTAAGTGGGTCAGAGTTCTACACTACCCGACACCGAATGTTTTCATCAGTACAAGAGTTGCCGAACAGGGTGAGGAGCTGAATAGAAAAACCCGGTTAGCCGAGTCACGCCGAAGAGCGTAAAAAAGCTATATCGGAAGACCAACGGACAGGTTTGACTCATCTTTACTTGGCAAAAATATATTACCGTCTTTGAATGGAATGCTGGTTCTGAAAAGTTTTCGACCAGCATCAATAGATCCATGGTGTAATCATCTAAGATGAAAACCCGAAAGTTGCGAAAACAACAAAATACTATTCAAAACGCCGAAGAGATTTTGTCGAAAAAATAAATTTTAAACACTATGGTCAAAGAAAATAATCGAAAATTTGAATAATTGCTGGATTCGTTTATATGGTTTAATGATTATTTTTCGTCATTTCAATATTTTCAATCAATCTTAGTGAGGTCTTTGTTGAGCAAGGATAAGTCAAACCTATCAGGACATACTCTGAAAAAATATTTCGTTTGTTTTAGTTTTCGGTGAGGTTCGGTTAGCATGGTTTTGCCACTCAGGGTCTCACCGCCGTTCGGCACCCTCTTCCTGGTGGAAACAACCAGTGTCGACTCGTGTATAACTATACACCTGGTATCGGCCTTTAGAGCGGCCGTACCTCTAAACTATTGGTTCCTTGAGAATCTGTGAAGAATAAAAATCTTAAATCTTGTTAAAGTTAGCTAAAATTAGGAAATAGTTTTCAAAAATTTCAAAATAGCGAAGTATTTAAGTATTTGAGAATTGTCATTAAGCGTGGCAAGATCAACTAAACTCCGAGGTTAAACACAGAATAAAAAATATTATAAATTCAAAGCGTTTTAATCTGATATATTGATAAGACTTTTTTTACAGTGCGATCGACGCGTTGTGTCAAGAAGAGTCAATATACCAATTTTCATCCAACACAAAATGTTAGCATTACAAATTCTAACATTTCCAAACAAACGAATATTCTGAATTAAATAAGGCTGATAAAGTTCACAATTTTGTCTGGACTTAGGAATTAATTGTTTTGCAAATAGCACTCAATATCCTGTATCAACATTGGCTTTTTCAATCATCCGGACAAATTAAAAATCCAACCAGTACTAAGAGAATTTAATTAACTCAACTTTCGAAATTTTTGATTTTTCTGTTTTGATTCACCCAGATAAGTTTTTTTGGTATCTCATGAAAAATATTGCATCAAAGATAAGAATAAGCTTAAAGTCATTTTTAAAGCAAAAATTCGGTGAGTATATTGTCTTTTTGACAATTGTAAAATGAAAATCATTGAGTGTTAGAATTACCCACTTTGTCTTCAGGACCTTTTGCGATTTATTCAATCTAAAATTTTAAAACATCGATTTTTTACAATTTTTATCGCTTTGTCAAAATGTTCAATACTTTGTTTCATAAGGTGAAAAAAGGATTTAAAGTGTTAAGATGTTGACCTTTGATATATTCACCAGATATGAAGAATTTCTGAGCGGTCCCGTGGGGTGATTACTGGTTTGATACGACGAGTCGTCGGTTCGAGTTCGACCAAGGTCATTCTTTTCCAACGAACATAAAATTGTTTACCCTCGTAGAACTTAAAATATTCGATATCAAGATTATCATTTTTAAATTTAAAACCGAAGTAAAAGGGGTGATGATTTTAGATCACACACAGTAATAACTTGAAATGTAACGTTCATATACAAACTAAAATTAATAATTTCAAATCTAAAGAACCAAACAGAGTATGAGTTGAAATTTAAGAATGTCAATCTTGGTTCAGGGAATTTTTAATGATAGCAATGATCGTTATAACGCCTTAATTTCAATTCTATTACTGTTAAAATACGAGATAGACTTTTGAATATTCAAAATTAATCGATATGACATCAAGTTAGAAGCTCATATCTCACATAGAGGGCGTCAGGTAAAACCGAAAACCTCGAATCATAACACGTTATAAAATACACCGACACTTCTATGAGAACACTAATTGTGGAAAGTTAGTTTGTACACAAAATTGTTTGATGTTTATTTTTGTCAAAGTATAAAATCGACTGTATGAGATTACTAAAACGCCATGATCGTCAACAACAAATCCATCGTGAGGATTAATCTGGCCACATATTTGAGAGCACAAGAAAAAAAGAACCGTTCACAAAAATCTAATAAACAAATGAAAGAAGGTTCTCCCTTTAACCCTGGAAAAGCACAAAGATATTCAATAACCACATTTAAAATAATGGCACCAAGAATTACCATTTTTTGTGTTGAAAAGATTTGTTAAATCAGCGAGGACACTTTTTAGAGTGAACTGAAGTGTATTTAAGATTTTAAGAGTTGTTAAGTTGAGTAACATATAGCCGTCCGGGACTCTAGGTCCATGACATATACTTTCCAAAATTACTCTAGCATTGATTCGTGTTTGAATCGGCCCATCAAAAAACCTCAATTTGCTCATTAAGGCAACCTTACCTCCGCGGTATCATTCCTTTCGTAAGCAACTATATTTTCTATCGTTCAGTCGACAAATAATTTCTCTTAATATCTCATCATAGTAGATTAGAAACTAATCGACACTGCCGTTATCCGAGCGTTGACTGGTTCTTACCTGTGAAGAATTTGGCATCAGGATAAATCCATATGCTATTCTGTATGATAATTTTTTTAAATTATCAACAAAGACAAAACAATTCATGTCAAAAATAGATAAGACATTAATTTAGATTTTCCAAACTGAACTATATTAAATATTTAAAATTTTTCAATACCAACACTCACCGTGATATCAAAGATTTTTTCATTGAAATAATATGTATAAAATAGATGGAATATTTTTGGGAAGGACATTCGATGACATGAATGGAGCTTAAACTACTTAGAAAGTCCTAAAGGTCGGGACTTTCTTCATTTTTAAAATGACGTCGAACAAGAAAAAACTTGATTACCCGATGATAGACTTCAAATTCTTAATTACGATTTCTTTTTGTTTTAATAATTCAAGAATAATAATAAACCGCGAAAAGAGATTTTCAAGAATCAGATCTAAACAGTTATGTGACCTTAGAATATATCCGGATATAAAAAGATTGTTTATTTTAAAATAAACTGTAAAATTTCTGAATCGCTTCTAAGTTGGCTCATCTGGCATGAAGTTACCTGAAGAGATTCTATGAGAATTAAATGCTTTGAAGTCTCAATAGTTTCATCGATATTTATCTGTTATTTATGACTTAAAACTTTTTAGCGCTCACCGAATCAATTTCTTCATTGTCTGTGTTGTAAAGGTATCCTTTCTTTGGTAAATTCTAAAGCAAACATTTTTTGATTCGAAATATCTTAAGATTCCATCCTAGGAAGAGATAAACATATATACCTGCCACGTTTTATTTTTTCTACCCTTTTGAGTGGTGAATAATATCTAATTTATACATTTTCATACAGTATAGACAACTGGTTCCATTATAATCACTAAGTAGAATTAAAAATAGAAATATTCGTAGGCCGAGGAAAGTCGACTTTTTACGCGTGCTCTGACTCGCTTTTTTCAAATAGTATCTTTAAATTAGCATTTAATTTGTAACATTGCGTTATTAAAAATAAAAATTAACCGGCAAGGTAAAAAAATTAAAAATAAACATTTAATTTCCAGAATTAGACAGAAGAAACTTTGATATATTGCTCAAAAATTCGAATATTTTTAGGCATCTTCCTGAAATAGTGAGAAAATACTTTCGTTTGAGAAGTTTTTACGCATAATAATATTTATATATTTTGAAAAAAAAAACTGTCGGATTCTTACAATAAATTAATTTTCCTTTTTTCGAGGATTTCTTAAACGTATAAAACAACGCTTTTCCCAATTTTTTAAATTATTTTATGCGTATAAATGTATATTATAGTCGTCTTAAGCCATATAACTGTCTTCTTTACAACGATCGAAAATACGTTATTTTACCATGACACTTACATTATTTCAGTTCAGAGTCTTATGAACTGACTTTAAAATATCATAGTCGTGCATTCTCAAAAGTAAAGTCACTATATTTATCTATGTAAACAAAGGCACTTCCTCAATTTTAAATCCTAAAAATTTAGTCGTATCCAAATTTAACTTCTCAAAAAATATTTCCCATCATTTATTGTAGCTTAAACGAAAAATTAAGAACGATCAATAAGTATTTGTTTTCGTCAGCGCTTTCAAACTGTGGTCCGCTTAATACAACCAAGGAGTCCACGTACTACTGATCAGAAAATATGTTATTATCTCAGTGAATTTTAAAAATTTAAAAAGTTGATATAAACGCATGTATGATCCGAGCCCTCATAAGTTCATATTCCACATTCACATTTATCTATATTTTAATTGATGAATTGTTGAAGACAGTCTAGTTATAAAATCACATGCGTATTACATCCTCGCGGCGCTGAAAATACTTTAATTCAATAAAACACGAATTTACGAGCTAAATGTGTCTCTTGTTAGACGTGTTATCATTTTGAGTTGTCTTATTTTTATTATAAAATTTAAACATAGAATTGAAAAATTTATAAAAAATGAGTTTAAGCATATCAACCTGCAGCTTCAGTTGGAGTCGTAAACAGATGAAATAACAAAGAAACAGCGTTAGTATGATAGTGTCTTAACTGCGTATAGTTTTATTCAGAGAATCAGAAATAGATATTCAAGATTGTTGTTTGATAAAACTATCATCAAATAATGGAAGGAACATTGCATAATTAAAGATCAATTTGTCAATTATGCGTTTTTGCATTGCACATAAACAAAGAGAATGTTTTAAGTCAGTGCAACCTGGGGTAGACAGATAAATATAAAATTTTGCTTCCAAAAATAAAAAATCACTCAGTGTGTCTTATCTTGATGTTCTTCGTGTTTCAAATAATAACAAAGCTCATACTATTTATCAAAGTGTAATACTTCCCGTAGCAAAGGATATGTGTTATGTTGTTTTAAAACACGAATTCAACAGGAATTTTAAATCTATTTGCTTTCTGACAACCAGTTGAAGTGAAAATTTACAGTATTTCATGAGGCATTGCAATTCAGCTTCATGAAAGAAAATTTCAAGTCAAATCCGAAATGAAGCTTGAAGGGGAAACAGATATTGCTAGCTGTTAACAGTTTTTTCTTTTTACGTTAATGCAGAGTAAAGTAATTAAAAACTTATTTTTGTAAATCTTTTGATGGTCGAAAGACGAGGGAGGTGTTTTTTGAAATAAATAACTTTTTCAGGAAATACGCGCTTCAATGGGATTAATTTTTGGGCATGCGCAAGCTGAAATGTAGTTATGATTGTGAAAAATTTAGACCTTGCTACTCGAATCAAACATATTGCACCTGAAATAATTGCAACCAATTGCCTTATTCTTCTAGATAAAGATGCAGCAAAGAAAATAAGAAACAAGCTGGCACAATCATTTTCACCATGTGATAAAATTGTTAATTATATCAAAACATAACCTATAGATAATCATTTTTCAGTGCTGTACGATGAAATTGAATCACAGAATGAATTTTCTGTTGCTTCATAATGAAGAGCAGTTACTTGTGCTGCAGAGTTGTACAGAAACTTTGATTTACGTAAGTTTACTATTTTTTGGTAGATCACTATTCATCTTAAATCAGTCGCTCTGGGGCGTTATTTGTAACGTAATGCTGCCTTATCTGTTGAATATCATTAACCATCTGAACGTACACGAAGGCCAGCCTACATAGCTCAGGAGATCCCTAATTGAAGATGCGTGATAAAATGGAGGAATCTTAAAAAAGCTCAATGTCAATCAGTTATATTTGAAATATTTCCTCTTATTTTCGGATTTTATCATGTAAAACGGGATGAAAACTGACAACCCCGTTATTACACTTGTTAATCATTTTCAAACCCCTTCAAACTTTCCCCATAATTTTTTAGCAGTATTGGCATCACCACCACCTTCTGATACGCCATATGTTTGAATGGTAACTCACAAATTTAACAGACGGATGACAAAAACCTATTGCTTATTTGTAATTTGACATATCATCGCGTTTGCACTTTAATAGTAACAATTTTGCTTCATTTTGGGTAATGCGGAAGAAGCAAACTGGTCTGACAAAGAGATATGCTAATTTACTTATGGCAAAATGAACAAAATATCTCTATGAAACCGTATTTTCGGCAATGAGAGATAGACTAATTATTTATATGAATTTCAAACCTTATGTTTGTGTTTGGGAACCGCACCACGACCCGAATGTTTGTATACGGGTTGCGTTTTTAAACAAGTATACCCTTCCAATGACTTAAAATAAACCGCAGATACGTAATTCCAGCTCTAGCTTAGTTTGCTGATTTCTATGGTAAGTCTGAAAAAATAATTAGTGTGTCAACATTTTTTGATTTTAAAACTTTGTCTTCCTTTTACTATTTTGACGAATTAAAATTTTGCACAACTTCAGAGCGTTACATTTTGATAATGATATTCCTTGAGTGAATGCAGTTGAAACACGTTTTATTATATTTTAACAAGATACGAATAAGTAACATTAGTAACTTCCATTTTTGGCGCCATTTTTGTTAGTTTTAACTCGAAGAAGACATGCATACCAGTAGTGGATGAAAGGGTTTAAAGATACACAACTATCAAAAAACGATGGTTTACGTCAAAAAGGTCGACATACATGCACAATATTCTTTTGTTTATGTGAATTTTTATTCATTTGGCAGCAAATTCTGTGTTTGCCGATCAGAATTTTTTCCGGACGGCGTTTCATTATGGGGATTTATGACTCTTTTATCAGCTCAAACCGGTAAAATTATAAACTTCAGATATAGCACTAAATGAGTCACATGACATTAAAATCAAATATAAAAGGCTTAACAACCCGTGTAAACAGATGAAAAATCCACATTTGTTTCAGCGGAGTTTATTAAAAAGAATCATAAAGTTACATATATATTTTGCGAAAACACGAATGAGTGTCTGATGTAATCTCGAGACAAATACTTAGCCGATAAATAATATTTCGCACCATAAAATTTTTTCTTCATACTTTAAAAATAATTTACTTTATCACAGGTAGAGAAAGTACGTTCATCTTTGAGCATGCTCATTGTATTATTTTATATTTTTTAAACATGGCAAATATTTTTAGGTTTTTAAAGAGTATTTTTATTCGTTCAGACCCTTCCTCGGTCTTTAATTTCATTAAACTGCATCAAGAAAATTTCGCTGTTTTCAGATTAGGTTAACTTCGTGACATACATAATTTTAATCGATAATTCATTGGTAATTTCTTTGAATAAGTCAACATAAAATAATTTTTGAATGTCTTTTATCATAGAGTTCAATCTTAAACCTGTCCTTAAATTCTCTTATCTTTAAGGAAATATTTTGACCCTTTCTAATTATCATCGTTAGTTTAATTTTGACAATTCTTCATCAACTTAACACTTCATAAAAGACTTCAAATTCAAAAGTTTTGAAACACTATTTCAACAAATTTAAATTAAATACATTCTTTGACATTTAAAAAGTTTGTTTTTCCTAAAATTTAAGCGGATGATTTAACACGTATTACCTGTTTACATTTGAGCGTAATATTGTTGCATAACGAGTTTGGTTATCTGGCAAATTTGTACGCTTCATATTTAGTGTTTTCTCTTCTATATTTAATTTTATGAGGCTTTTTTATCATCAAAATTCGAAAATAAATTTCAATAAATTTTATGTTTTTTATAAATTTGAGTGAAGATGTTTGGATAGGAAGTTTCGTTTACCACGTTTAAATTCCTTCGAATCGGTAAAAAATTGTAATTGTCTCTCATGAACAAAATGATCTGCAAATTAGTTTTTTTGACTTTTATATAGTTCCTAATATACGCTCGACTTGCATGATAATAAGGGGCCGAAAATAATCTCCTTTGCCATAAACTGAAAATATTAAATCCTATAAAGGTTAATCCTAAAACGGCATTCAAAAAAGAAAGCGACCAGCACCTCGTTGAGTCGTCTGAAAATTAAGCGATCGAATCTTACACAAGAACACCAATTATATATTTTAAAGAATGAGAGTTACCGATTTTAAAATTTTAAACCCGAGATAAGGTTCACTTTAAGGCTTAAAACTAAGCCATCACCCACAACTTCTTTACAGTCGTGCGTGCTAACAGAAATACGTAATCATGCGGCTTTAGCGGTCATTGACAGTGATTTGGTTAATATTATGCAACTTAAGCTGTTTTTTTTAATTTAAAAATTAATTCACAATGAAACCTGGTGTTGTGTCAATTAAAATTGAAGTTTATTTTTATAATTAGCTTTTTCGGCCTTAATTATTTTCAGCTCCAGTAAAGATAAAAATATTTTGAATTGTTTCAAGACTATTCAATTTTATTTTCATCAATTTTAATAAAATAATCCTGATTTCCTCATACTCGTACGTACTTGGAGATCGTTTGGTAATGTATGTTTACGTGTAAATGTTATGAAATAACTCCATTTTTAAGACGGCATGAAAGCCGCCTTTCTTTGTTTATCTGATGATAAGTTAATTATCCAAACCTTATTTTTCAAGAACTTCATGTATTTGAAAATACTATTTTAGAGCATAATTGTTTTTAAAAGTTAAAATTTATATGTTGTTATAAAAATTTCTCTTTATTAGAGTCAATTTTTGCCGCTTGGTTTTTTCATTATATTTTTTTCCTGTTTGCGAAATATTAATTTTTTATCCATATATTTCTTAATGCATACGACATAAATTAAGACCATGAAATTCGAATTTTTGAATCACTCTCAAGATTACATCACAACAATAATATATTTGAATTAAATTAAGTTTGCATTCATTTCCTACTGTAGTCTATGGTTTAAAAGATTCATTTTAAACTTGTGGACTCTTCAAAGGTGAAAATCTTGTACATCAAAACTTAAAAATCTTTATTTGCATCTATTAAATTAATCTTGAAAGGTTTTCTAAAATTTCATCATATATATATGTTCTTTTAAGAAAATGGACGAACAATTGTGTAACTATAACAGCATGCGCGGACGTGACTGATGAATTTTCGGGTGGGACTGCCGACAATTAGGAAAACGCCTCAATGCAATTAAATTATCTTATCTTGATTTATTACATTTTTAAAAGTATATTTGTTGTCGATGTTTCATAAATCTTGGTTTATTTTCAATTCTGATCGTAATTAGCCTTTTATGTTGGGGCAGCAGAGTTAGGAATTGTCTTTGAAAGTTTATACGTGAGCATGCGTGATATTTTTTGTTAAAAGTTCTGCAAAGCCCCTTTTCATAAAATTTGATTATTTTTCAAATTTCACCATGATAATCTTTGTTTCATGTTGATTCTCAAAGTGCGGCAATTTAACTTAGTGGTGTTTTTATCATCGAAATCTGGCATGTCTATTAACTTACCAGCCAGTATAAGAATTAATCCGAAATGTCTAGACATGCCCTAATCCGTGCAGAATAGAATTTCAATTTTAACTCCACAGCACTAAAACTGTTAACACCCCCAATTAAATAACGGTTTGTTAATTGATATTTTAATTGTTTCAAAAAATTTGACAATAAAAAATATGAATTTTTAATAATTTGAAAATTATAAAATTAGTCGTTTAATTATTGGCAATTTTTAATAATTCTGCAAAAAGTTCTTTTCATAAAATTTTCTAACCAAATTCATCCAAATGTGCTTGTAATAATTTCATCGTTCCTTTTCTAAGTTTAGTTATAAGTAAAATTGCATGTGACCATTCGCTATATTTTATGTGTGCTGGTTCCGGTTAATGGATCAAAGAAATATTCTTCATGAATAATTAACCCATTTTTAAAACCTAATTCCAAAAATGTTTAAAACCATGTCAACCATCCATAAGAGATGATTTTAGTATCGAGTTCAAAATTTTCAAAAACAAGAGTTAAGTGTTTTTTGTCCCTGTTTTCAACATTAAATGGTCGAAGTTATAAGAATGAACTTCAACCATGCCAAAAATCCAAGGACAAATTATCCTATAACTATTATTATTTCTTTGAAGAATGCAATCGGCGGTTATCTTAGAATCACATTCAAAGTGCAAAAGTTTACCATAGGTATATTTTCATCTTCCACAAAGTAAAATTTCATCGATTTGGATATCAGAATCATTTCCGCTCAGTTTTTCACCACTAGAACGCTTCAGTGCTATTACATTGAGAAATAAAATTTGTCCAACCATCTATGGCGTTCGGTTATGAAACCGGTATATTTCGTTTTATTTCTTCATGAGTTTATCTTAAAATATTTAAATACCAATTTTAAGTCTGTTTTACATCATAATTTTGGTGAAATTCCGTTTTTTTTCTGTGGCAAAAAATGTTCATTTAAACAATGGTGATTGATTTTTGCGCCGGTGACGACGCAATAATAAACCGTCACCATTTTTACTGTTTAAAAACTATTCACTCATTAAACCATAAAATGTCAAACACGTTTTAAGTTTTGATGAGTATCATTCATTTAATCCTTTAAAAAATCAGCATTAAATTCGTGTTGGTTATAGTAATATAAAATTGACCCTGATCCATTCTTATCTTTTTTTAAATTGATTTTTAATTATCGGCGCTAACAATAGTTTTACCTTTCAATTCAGATTCTCTTCTTAATTTCTCACACGATTTTTGAATTTGAATAAGATGAACTTTGGCACAAATACCCTTAAAATAAGTGTGTAACCATATTTATAAGTGAATTAAATATTTTACATGAATAGATTTCCTTATATGAAAATTTAAGAAAAATATTCGGAAGTTCTATCTCCTTATTCACTTTGGTACAAGCTATTCATTTTGCAATATTCATATCTGAAAATAAAATTCTGTTTATATAGTTCTAATCTAGCATTCAGGCAATTTTTAAAATAGCCCCATTCTGCACAAACTTTTTTATCTTAATTTGCGAATAATTTAATTTATAATGGCGAGATTTAAACGCGATTGCAGTATGTTCGAGGTATGAATGGTTCAAAAATAAAAAAATAGTAAGGTTCTAGTGTGTAATTATACAAGGTTAAAGATGGGATTCAGCCTTGAGTTGTTTAAACTCACCGACATCTCACGACAAAATACGTATTTTCATGTTGTTTTTAAAAAGTTCCTGGACAGTATATTTTAAATGTGGAATCAGAAATATTTTTGTTCAATCTTGATTCTTTTATTTTATATGTTTTGTCGTAATGTTTCGAATTTTTATTTTTTTAAAAAGTCGAAAGATGTGTTCGATTTCATTCGTAAACAACAACCGAACAAAAGTGTATTTTCTTCAATTATGAGTTAGATGACAGAATTTTAAAAACATCACTCCGATTTTATGTTGAATTATCATAATTAACAAAAGTAACATTTTTATCAAACTTTTTCCAATATGAAACTTTTCAAAACATACATTCAAACTGGCATTAGGGATGCGATGCCTTGGCAAAGGGCTTAAACAACTTTGACTTGAAAATTGATTTTATCATGAAGAGTCTGGGTCAGGCAAATTTTCCAAATTTATAGAAAAATTAGCCTTGATTACAAATTTTATTGCTTCACTACAATTGAGCAGTATCTAAACAAAAAACAGAATTTGTTATATTCCTTTAAACAGAATATTAGGAATGCTTTTCTGATCAAATTAAATAAATGTTCTCATAAACCATGCCTCAGGAAATAGACGAGAAATTATTTAATCTTATATTTCACATGCGTTAAACAAAATATAAATTCAAATTTGACGTGCGTATAGAAGATCAATCCTCCAATATCGTTAAAATTCACGTTCAAAAATGTAAAACTAAAGTTTTTGCCAACGCATTATCTTTGAATGAAGCACAGTTTGATAAAAAAATCCACAATTTAGTGATTTCAATTTTTTAAAGTCCTACTCTGGAGTAAATGGACATAAAAACTCATTTGAAAAATTTAAAATATCTTTCACCTCAAGTAAATTCGGTAATATCTAAAATATAGATAGCTGTCTTAGAACCAGATTTGCAAAAACCCAACCTCATTTATACACCTATCACTATATATTATAGACTAATTTTGTTGAATATATTTTTCATACTTAAAGCAGAAAACAATCTTTGCGTTAATGTGGTTCCCAGTTTTTGGCGAACTTTTCTATTTGAATATGTTGAAGTTAAACGCGGTGTGGCGCGCCGCATATTATATTAAATTATTTTTAAAAAACTAAGCCACAAATATATTATAATACAAAAATATACGAGGGGTTTCTTGGATGAAGTTTTTTATTGAAACTTTTCATACATAACATGGTGTCTGTCACCACAACGGTTCGATTATAAGCTCATATTGAGACACCTCATAGTGCGCACGTTCCAGTCAGGATGTTCCGATAAGATTATTTTTAAGTTTGACACATCTTTGTAAATGTAATAAACTCTTAAAGTGTAGCAAATAATTATTTCATTTAATTAGTAGAAATTTTAATATTTGGCTTTAAAATAAAATATTATCTTTTCGATTGTAAAAAGCATTTATCAAAGAAAACATATGGATTTTATTCAAACTCAACTTTCAAAAATCTGCTTTGAAATGTCCTGGTTTAGAAACGGGAATCCCAAAATTAACGGGAACTTTTCATGGTGATGATACGAGAGGAAAAGATTATTTACGATGTGAAGATTCTTACGCTTTGCAAACGAGGGGATTTTTTTGTTTGGCATTGGAGTTAAAATTAGAAAAATGAAGCATCTTTTACCCATATAATAATTTATGATGTTAGTTTGATATGGAGGAATTTTCTTTTCAACTCTGAGATGTTCACCCCATTCAAGTAACACAAGGCGTTTTATGATGGTGGAGAACCTTGTCATCCACATTGGAAGACAGCATGATTTGCAAAATAGAATCATGCGCTTCACATCAAATACTTCACCGAAATCTAATATCAGCGACACAAAATAGGTTTATTTGACTGTTTCAAATTAAACAATTTCTAGGAAGTATTTAAAAGTTCGAAGTTTCAACTTTTAATGAAAATAATTTTGTACCTAACATCATTTTCTGATTGATTAATCTTTTTATAAATTTTATCAAAATTATAATAAAAGAGTAATACGAGATAATAGCGATTGTTACCGAATACGACAAAATCTTACGAAGACTAAAATGACAAGATTAAAAAATATTTATTATCAAATATAACTTTCTTTAAATCAAGAGAACAATGCGCAGATTTCAAACAAAAAATTAAGATTCAAAATACTCAACGCTGATTCTACTGCGGAAAATGTAACGAATTCATAAAATAGTAATTTTATAGGAATAGTTGAGGAACGGTAATCTTCAAACTCAAGATGTATTAAAATTAAAAACAATATCAACTTGAAAAGGAACTTCGTTTACCGAAAGCGGAGCACCTATCAAAAAGTTTTTCTCATTACATCATAGAGGTTTTTCAAATGCAGCACAATTTAAGATTAATCTTTCATGGATGCCAATACCACTGAAATAATCCTTTTCTGGGTTCATCTATTGTGTTGAATTATGATACATTATAGTTTTCAAAATATTTTACATATCGAGGATTCTGGACGAAAATTAAAAGTTCAAAATTGAAAATTTTGTAGAAACGAAAATATAAGTGCCATAGGTTAGTTGGTGGCCGGTGGGTTTTCCGGGATATATGTCGAGAGACAAAAAATTTCTTTCGGGACTCGTCGATAAACTAGCTCGTATATACTCGTTTCAATTATCGAACGCTACATCCCATAGGTATGACCTGAACATTAAACTGTTTGAGATATTATGATATTATAAACCAACATGATTTTTTCACATTACAATTAATCATTCCCTTGCCTTCATTAATAGGATAGTCAGGCTGAACAAATGCAACACAACGGGTTGTGAAAAGGAATCTCCGAACCCTCGAGCACGACATTGAAGGCTTCAGTTATATTTTGACGCATTTTCTCCTTGCTGGAAATGCTGAAAATCATAGAACGATAACTTTGTTTTCTGCTCATGCTCGTGCGAATTCAATTATTGATAAAATAAAAATTTCCTTTTTGTGATATTTTATGTTATAATATTTTCAAATAATTAAAAACTTTAATGTAACGTTGAATTTGCTATCTTTTTAATTATTTTTTACATTTATTCCTATCAACTGAACTATTATTTACTATGAGCTCATCCTCTCTCTCTGAATACCTCAAAAAATATGAATGTTAAATTAATGAAGTGTTAAGTAATGAACAACAGCACTCAGTGTGATTTATGCTAGAATGGACCTCTTAAAAGTTAACCTTTAAAGAATTCCCGCTCTGAGTTAAACTTTCTATATTTTTGATGCTATTTTCATTTTGATCATTTTATTTATGGTTCAAATTTAATCTAGCTTGGATTTTGTCACTCATGACATAAAAATCTATTGAACTGTGATCCCGTAAACTGCCATGCGTGAACTTTATTTTTCACGGAACTAAATGTCCATCAACATTGTTCCTTTTTTTTTTCATTTGGTGAATTAATAATCTTTAAATTTAATTATTTTGAAGTGAATCGCGCTTCGCGAAAATGTTGAAATTGTTAATAACTCAACATATCAGCGAATGTGATCATAAACTAACTCAAAAGAACAAAACTTCGAGTTAAAAATAATCACATGGTTACATAATAAACAAGGGGCCAGTTGTTTACAAAAATATTTAGTAAAACCTTGTTTATAAATATAACCCACATATGGAGAATTTTCATATTTCATTGGAATAATTTTGTATCGTTTTTATCACATGCGGAAAACTTTGTGAAAAATATGAAATTTATCACATTCGAATTCTGATAAAGAATGATAGACCTTGAATCATAGATAGGTTAAATATATATCGCGTCAAGAACCAAACACGATTCATATTTGTTCAACTATTTAAATTAAAATAAATTAATGGTGGAGAGAATGAAACCTGTCCCATTGTGGTGGGGCAGTCAAACAGTTAATTCACATGTTACAAAGCATATACAAGGTAAAAGGTGATAAAACTACTTCGTTAGCCGCATTTTCTGCGCACATATAAATCAATCGAGGTTTTGGAGATAAAACGGGCACTGTTTGCAAAAGTCAACAAATTTTTTCCTTTTTAACTCTAATACTTTTGGATCCAAATAATTTTTAATGTTATTGATAGCATTATTGATAAAGGTGTCGTCGGTGCTAATTTTTATCACGGTTTGAAAATATTCAGCAACAATATATGTGTGGAGTTTGACAAAATATACACCGTACAGTCGAGTGGCTGGGTCTGCACAGTACGTCAAGAGTGTACATAGAAGCTCGCAATTAGGGTAGTGTATTGGGAAGTTTTGATTAATAATGCGAGAAATCGTTATCCATATTCTGGGTGGTCCCCAGCAATTTATGACATCTTCAGGAACGCTCAAATAATGCCATATGTTGTGGCAAGACATGCGTAATATGAAGGAAAATAGGAGAGAAGCCACTCTCAGGTGCATCATGTCAGCCAGTAAGGGCTGGTTCGCTATTTCTCCTGAAAGTAGAAGCAAACTATTACCGTTGTGATGAGAGAGAAAAAGGTGTTGAAAAGCGGTCAATACATCTTCATCGTGCCTGTAGGTGCCGTAATCAGCTACTAGAATAGGAAATCGAAGAACCAGGCGAGACCAGAGCAACAAAAGGATGTGCGAGAACTTTTGAGAGGCGTGGAAAAATAAAAGGAGACAAAACTGGGCTAGGTTGTGGCAATACTCGTCCTGATTCGAAATGTCCTGTGCGGGAATGGGGAAATCTATCACGAAATCTTTTATAAGACTGAAAAAATAGTATTGCTAAATTCAATACAACACACAACCATGAGGGGGGGAAAGTCTAAAATGTTGACCATTTGCCCGTCATCTTTTTGGAACTTTTCAGTGATAAGGAAATGTAGAAGACGTGGATATGCCTCGTAGAACCAACAGCCTCCTCGCAGAGTTTGAAGAACGAAAGCTAAATGTTTGTGTATCTTTTGAGCGAAGGCCTGCCCGTTTTTATAACTCATTAGAAGTTGGCATTGCTTATTGTTTTCGCTCACAATGCAGTTGGCAAATTTAAGTTCGTTTGAAATATTTTCATACAGCGTGTCGCCCAAAATTGTTGGGTTAACGACTAACTGCGGAGTGGAACGAAAGTTTATTACATTTGTCTCGAGATGCGAGACTATATTTAAACTTTTGAATACCATTAGAAAAGAGAATATTAATATCTGAACCTAAAATGTTCTACTCTACACTAACTAAATCGGCCGGGAGGTGGTGCGTTTTGCTGGTTTTGAGCAATTAAACTGGCAAATGGACTTTGCGAAGTTGACTTTGAAGCCGGGCTAGTAGTGGACTGTTGCAGGGAAACGGCAGAGAAAGACCCGAAAGTTGTTGGGACGGGATCTACTTATTCAAAGATAAGAACTGAATTGAATCCCTGAAGAGGATGAGGGGTCATTGGGTTCGATGTTTTTGTACCAAAATTTTGAGGACTGTATTCAAGGTGAGTCTTACGAGAAAATAATCTAGAAGGCGTTGAAGGGATATTTGTTTGTCCAAAAGGGGCTTGGTTGTGTTGGCCGATATTAAATCCAATCTGGGCTTGACTCGAAGGATTGTTGAAAGTTGTTTCTGATATTACGATCAACACTACGAAAAGGTGATTGATTAACTGCAGGAGTGGTGGGTTGCAAATTGGAAGGACCAAAAGAAGCAGTAAAAGGTTTGTAATTTGAAAAAGTTGATGTAAACTGTGTGGAGGTCGGTTGAGAGACAGATGGAGAAACGAGATTCCCGAATAAACCTCCGCTTGAGCCAAATTGGCCTGTATTTGCAGAATTCGATTGCCCGAAAGAGCCTTATAAATAAAAACCATTTCGAGAATACCCTGGTTTAAAGTATTTTGGGCCATGAAAGGGGTTTGTTGAAAATTGCTGGATGAAGACGCAGGTACAAAAGCTGATGGTGTCGGTTGAGCCAAACTATAAGTTAAAGAAACTATTAAAACAATGGTTGTGAAAGTTGTGACGGTTGATTGGGAATGTTTGATGGCCCAGATATGTTTAAGCGTCCAAATCCACTTTCTTACGTTATAAATTGAAGAACCTTGAGCGTTGATATTGGATTGAGATGCCAAAACATTCGGTGTCATTGATGAGGATAATACCGTGGCTTTCTTAAAAATATTAAACTACGTTGCAATCCAGAAGCTGTTTGTTGAGGGGTGTTAAAAGAAGGTGATAAAACATTCATTGTTGGAGCAGGCATTGAGAAACTACTTGCTACAAAATCAGATTTGTATAGACGTGCCTGTTGTGAAAATTGGCTTTGAAAATGTAGAAAACACTGATGATTGGGTTTGAACTACATTGGAAATTCCTTGACCTATCATTATCATGAAAATAATAACCGATGCAAGTTGATGGGAATGGAATGGGCCCTGACATACCAGATTGAGACAACAGGGAAAAATTTGGAGAAACTTTAATGAATAAAATCTCTACTTTGAGCTGTTGAAATGGCGGAAGGTTGAACACCAAGAGGGAATACCGTTCCTTCAGCTTTATATTTTAACAAACAAACCAGCTGTTTTTGTTGAATATGGAGAAGATTTGGTTATAAAAGGGCCAGAACTAGTACCAGCTTCTTGCGCAGGAGACATTTCAACTCAAAATTACACAAAGAAAAACTATCTGTATCCATAGGGACAAGAGGCTGAGCCGAAGCAGTAGATTGAGAGCTCTCACCAACTCAAAATTCATTCAAAAAAGTACAGCCTAAGGTTGGAAGATCTGGGGAAACTGAACTGAATGTAGATGTGGTAGAATTTATTATCGACATTTCAGAATCGTCTGTATATTTCAAAGGGCAAACGTTGTGTTTTAGATCCTTTTGGTGGAAACGTCGTTGTCGTTTGTTGATCGGGTTTTAACAAACTTGTAGAAGGATAAAGTAATTCCGTCTTTTTTAATATTTTGAAATTACAGTTGATGGAGTTAAGTTTACATCCTTTGAATCATCCCCTGCAATTGGGATTGTCGACTTTTCAGTAGTCGATGAATCATTTGAATGTGATTTTTGTTTCTCCACAATTGGAGTTGATTTTTCCTCAATATTTTTTTACTTAAAGGTTTATTTTCAGATTTTTCATAGCTAGCTACAGTGGGGTTGAAAGAACGATATTTTCATTTTCTGTCTCATTTGATAAAAATATATCCTTAGGTTTTTCATGACTAACGAGAGGAACAAACGGAAGTTCTGGTTTGACGTCAAGTTGATCGAATTTAATTTTTTGAGAAACCCCAGGAGCATTTATGTTTTTTTCTAACATGGGTGATTGTGTAGAGACTATGGAATCACCAATTAACAACTTTTTAAAATTCATTTCACTTGAATTTGCTTCACACTTTGATAAATTTTTAGAAGTTGTCAGAGATTCATCGATGCGAAAATCTGAAGTAGGAAGTAATTTAGGATGTAGTGTATCGATTGATTGTTTAGGTGCTTCAACTGAAGCGAAACCTTTTGACTCTTTCTGGGTCGACAAAATATTTGTTATAGATGTTGTGTATTCCTCTACAACAGATTTTTTAACTTCATTTTTATCGTCATGTTGAATAAATGGGGATGTATAAACATAATTTAAAGGTTCATCTTTTTTTGTTTCTTTATTATCAAATGACTTTATGAGAGGAGATGTTCCAGTCGGAGTACTAAATAGGACGATTGGCTTTTCTTCAGTTAAATTGGTTTCTGGGCCGATTTTTTTATTCAGATGCGAATTCGATTCAACGGGAATAGGTTCTGGTGAGGATATACTGAAAAATTTTGAAGGACTGTCAAGACTATTTGAATGAGAACCGATTTGGAGCGATTTCATAGGTGTTAATTTAACAGGAGATGAAGTAAAATCTCTCGAAGGTGATATACTCTCGGACATAGAGTTTTGAGGATATTGGTCACCTGAAACGTTGTTCGTGGGTTCAATATGTGACGAAACATCGCTGTATGAAGTCAAAGGCTTTGAAGTGGATAATAAATTTGATTCTACGTGCTTTTGTGGCGATTCTTGATCCGTTGAATTTTCAGAACGTGATTTATTTTCATCTTGAATGAAGGATGACATCTCTGTCGTTTTTTCCACAAACATAGGTCTTGTAGGTTGAGCGTCTTTGAATTGGTTGGTTATAGCAGTTAGGATGTTCAGTAATTCGAGGCATATGTCTTTATCAGCGTCTTCTGGATTTTTTTCAAGAAAATTATTGGCAATCTTGACAGCTGAATGCCATTCGGAGTACTGACAATTTGAATGATCTTTTGTTTTGCAAAATTTTTGATTTCCGATTTTTATAATGGTTTTGATTTTAGTGTAAATCTGAGTTATTTCGTTTGTGTGGAGGAGGATTTCTTGTTTTTTTATGTCTTCTTGGGTTTTTTCGTAGTCGATGGCAAAGTCTCTCAACTTTTTAACCAAGTTATTAACTGAGTTGCCTTTTTCTTTAAATCGAAGATTTTTGCAGGTTTTACCATGTCAGCGACGTTTCGCGCCAGATATTTTTCTTTGTTTATTAAATACCTCAAAAATGATGGTGAATCCAGGAGTTCAGACACTTTTTCGAATTCCTCTACAGTTTCGCTCATTTCTGACTCATCAGGAGATGTTGGCTCAGGAATATTGTAAACGAATTCCTGTTTTTTTATCTGATAATCGTGGCAAAATTTAAATCGCATCTTTATGTTTTCAATCGTTATTATTCGCACACACTTAACAGATTTTCAAAAAGCTATTTCGACTGCGCATTCCAATTATTTACATAAAACAAATCAACCAAGCGTGGTAAAATTTAATTTCGATGGATTCCTCAAAAGCGATTATCTCTCAATTTAGGTGAATTTTAGAAAGTCTAACACTTAAAAATATATTTAGGTGACTGCGAAAAAGTAATGGGGAATTCATCAAATATTTTACGCAACGGTGATAATATTCAACCAACTCGGCGTATGCGCACATATAATTATAAACAAACCTACCGTTAAAATTTTAACTGAAGTGATACAAAAATATTCCATATTAGAAAGTGAAGCTCGGACATGGCCTGTATATTAGTTTTAAAATTAAATTGTCTATGTTGGATGCCAACGAGGTATAGCGCATTCTAGCGAGACTACATGATTAAATTAACATGGAAAAAACTGTTTACTTAATTAGGAAATATGTTTAATTTTGTTTTAAAAATGTTTAAAATACATGTAACTATTTTTTGATTAGTTCAACAGCTAACTTAGTTGAACAAATCGTCTTATTCTGGAGAAGACTATTTCTTTTAGTTCATCGATATTTCGCAAAATTACAGTTTCAAATATCTTCTGTTTTAAACAGCGCAGATATAGAAATTTACTTGTCAGAGAAATTACTCCTTATAATTATTAGCTGCGCGGAGTGTATTTTGTTATTTAGGAATTAAATGTTTATATATTTATAAAAAGGGACCTTGCAGTTTAAAAAATGGTTTGGCCAAACTTTTAAAATTGATCGTACTATTATTTTATGGTTTTTTAAAATTTTCAGCATGAAATAATTTCATATGTTCGAAATCCAACGAGCGAATTATTCGAGACAACATTGTTCATATTCTAATGCAAATTCTAATTTTTTCACATAATTCTGCTTTTTTAAAAACATCTCAAAACAATATGATTGAAAAATTCTGTCTTAGTTTTGATTTTAGATAAAACAAATATCAGGCGTTATTCTATAACTGTTAGAATTAATTTTTCTCTTCATATTTTATGTGTTACTTTCCTATCAATATCCAGTAATTCTTATTTTCTTTTAACCCCTTTATAATTTCTAGAAAACACGTCTTATTATAAATTTGACCACCATAGCCTATATCTATAGTCACGAGTGGTTACTCATAGCAAATTAAAGTTAATGAAGATTAATCAAACAAACTATTCTTTGATGTATAACCATTTTTGAATCTTTAAAACAGGGTTTCGATTGATAAAATATTAAATTTTTTTCAATCATATTTCATGTGCCAATGAAATATCAACAGTATACACAATGGTTCCGATCAAATATTATAGAAATAAATCTAAATTGAATGAACTTTATACATAAAAATTAAAAGTTCAATTTTTGCACATGGTTGCATGCACGCGTTTTAAGCAAATTTTCAAACCGTTTATGCAATGCGCTCACTCTTTCTTTGTTTCATGTAATAATAATTTTACTCTAATTTTAAATCTACACTTAAAACTTAAGCCTCTTTTTCTTAAAGTCATCTAATGTTGAGAGGGAGGTACGCACTTTTCACAGCTATAAGTCTGGCCGATTCAATAACCTTCAAAAGTTTTAAATGAAAACTAATTTTATCGTTTTCATGAGAAAAATTACAAATTAATGGGATACAAAATTTTAAATTGCTTAAATTATTTCATTGGACCCATATAGTTAAATAAAAGTATTGTCCATAACTTACCGGAATGCGCATGCCAGATGAATTTTCAATAACCGCTCATTTAACAATTAATGCAGCCTCAGAAACATCTTAAATTTCATCGATGTAACACCTTCGCTTTTAGACATTAAACCAGACTCCTTACAAATAACTTTAAAATTAACCGGACAGGTTTTATTATGCGGATAATCGGGCGTTTAAATCTTAGTGCCATATTCAAGTTGTGTTGACTACGTCAAACCTGAATTATAATATATCAGTTTTTATGCTGATGTATAATAATAAATTTTATTGTCTTTTACCTCTGATGAATTAATTATCACCATTAATATTGGTAACATATTGATTTTTAGTGAGATTAATTCAATATTTCTGTATTGTGAATTTTTAAAATCTTGAAAAAAATTTAGATGCGCAATTATTCTTTAATAGTGAATCTGAAAGAAGATTCTTAACTTCTCTTTAACACACACTCAAATGATTAACATATTATTTATTTTTCTCAATTAGAGTTTATTTAAAGTGAAAAATAAACGTGATTCTTTCTTATTGTAGAAAACACTTGCCGAGATTTTGTGTGAAGTCACTTAAATTTAGTTCTCGTTTGATGGCTCAATTTTGTGTTTTCCATGAGTTTGGATACTTTTGGTCAAAAACAGATAACAATAAAAGATAAAAATTAGGCATTTAGAAACCCTGCTTTTGTATCCAAAATGAAATCAGTTAAACAATTATTTTGATTATTTATTCGTTGAATTGGCCAGAACAAGAGTTAAAGATAGTTTAAGGTGATGTTGTCTGTGAGTAAAGATGGACAAAAATTATTAACTTCTCTGATGCACGCGATCCCCTGGTTATGCAATTTGTAATCAATATATATCATTTACAATGATTTTAAATTTACCACAAACATTTGATAATATAAATATCTCACGCGAAAATGACGAAAACGGAACATATTACCACTTATAAAGCAGATAATTATGATTTTGATAAATAAACGAAGTTGTGAATCTAAAAAACGATTTAATTATTTTACTGGATTTACCTGTTATCCACCTTATGTTTAACGCAGAAATTTTTCAATCAGATCTACCTCAACATTTTAGAAAATTCCGAATAGTATACGGAACACTAACCAGAGAATGACAAAAATTATAAATAATACACGTGCGCGGCAGTAAATTAAATGGAGTGTCAAAACATCGCATGTCTATTCAATATATGATTAAGTATCTAAATAACTTTTTAAAATTTTTTTATTGTTTAGATTAATATTTTATAGTACTAACAATAATTTACTGGGTGAATTTTTTTCATGGTTTATCATATGCTTGAATTGAAATAAATCTTTTGTTGCATGTTCATTGCTCAAATAAGAATTTTCTTTTTATGTGGTTCCTAATTTTTAATTTAAATATGGTTATTTTAGTTCATGTTTTTTAAAATATGAATCTATTAAATTTTGTGAAATTTTTAATTTCGCTTTTATCTGTCGATTCTGTATTTATTTCATCAAGGATACGACAGAATCAAACGTTGATTTCTTAAATTTTATGATATGTAGATTTATCAGATATTTTAAACATTTTGCCACTTACATGATTCATAATTATTGCTTAAATTTAATTTTTATTTGTGACTAAAAAATTACTCTGAATAATACGCGTATAGATTAAATTATATGTCATAGAGCTATCGATGTTTTAAAATTATGTTCAAAAACAAATCTGTCTACCAATATGTCAAGCAGAAAATGGGGAAAGTACAAACTACGTTTACCACGTCGCGTACGAATCCGACAAAGTTACTTTGACAGCTCACACGCACTTTCAATTACACTTGTGTGGACTTATATATATCATATTTGAAATTTTTATAATTATTTACATTTGTGGGCAAAAAATTATTTTCGTAGAGGATATCGTACCATTTATATTAATTATAGTACGAATATCTAGTTATAAGGTTTCTACGCTAATTTGAATAAGTGCTTGTAGCTCGCGTTAGGTAACAGAGAATATTAAAGTCGAAAATCCACTGTCGATCGACAAATCCTTCCCAGCTGTACTTCTTTTGTAAAATGTTCTCTCATCGAATTCAACTCCCATTGCAGACTGCTGGATTTGTTTTCTTTAATGAGCAGCAATAGTGCATAATACTTCAACACTATCTTGAAATATGAATAAAAGTCTGCTAACTCATAGATGTAATAAAGGTGGATATTTGGAAAGTAGTTTTCGTTTGGATGACAAAGTGATATTCATTAAATTTTCTCTGTGGCAATTTTGACTCTGCAAAGCTTAATTCCTCTTGAGAATAAATAATCGTTAAACAGGAAATTTGGAGTAATTGCAACTTAATACTGTAGGGAGATTTCGATCAAATAAACTCAATGGCCTCTTAAGTTTAGACAAAACTTTTAGGTAAGCATCAGTTCATTTTTAATAAAGAAAAATTCAATAAAAAAATTCCCACTATCAAGTAAGGCGATCAAATGGTTGAAACTTTTCATTCTATAAAATATATTAATTGTCGTTTAATCTCGCGCGCAATTGTTTTAATGCATATTTACTATTTTTTGGTGAAACAACATTATCATTACTACCCAAATAAACTATTATTTACCAAAAATGACATTTTAAGAGTTAAAATTAAGGTTCCGGGTGTGTAATTATTTCCACTTTGTATTGACCAATAATCAAACTCCCATTTTATTGTCGATAGTTTTTCCATTTTAAGATGGTTCGCATTATTTATAAACTTATCGATGCTTTAAAACCCCTTGTTTAAAATGGTTGAAAATTTTGATGTTAGGTAATTTTTCGATCAATGGGTTCCATGTATTTATCTCAAACTTTTTTTATCCTGTCCATTACCCTTATATTTCGAAAACAATTTATTACCACTGTAATTTTTTGAAATATATTAAAAATTTTGAGAATTAATCGTTTTTAACATACCTTATTTGAGGTAAAACTTTAACTGTATCGCGAACGGCTAAAATCGGTATAAGTGTTTTATTTGACTAAAAGCGTTCTAAATTGACGAATACCTCAACTTTTAAAATTTCTAAATGATATTTATAAAATTAACCTATTTTTGATCATTGATCATAAATTATAATTTTTAAAAACTCAATTTGAGAGAAAAGTCAACTCAACTAAATTGTTCCGCATATGCCATGCAAACAATTTGAGGCAAGGTAAATTTGTTAAATCGTATAGATTTTAGTTTAATTAAAATAATTTTTTAGAATCTTGTTAAAAACGGTTATTTTTATGATTTGTTAACTTTTGAAATTTTAATTTGATACGAAATTCAGGAGGGTATTTTTTCATTTTTGTGAAGTCATTTTTGATTATGTGGTATCATTGAACCATTTACAGCTGTTTCATAGCAATGGGTTATTATATGGTTTATGTCACCAACATAAATGATATATTCGACGGTTGAAAACACTTTAATGTGCATATCATAGTAATAGATCATCGAGCACTACAATACGACTTGAAAAAGTCAAGCGCATTCAAGTTCGACATTCGACTATGTCCGATCGCGAGTATTCATTGATACTCTAAATTCGATGTTTTTTATGACTGATGAATTAATTACATTTTCAACGTTAAAATTCGGCTCTGACTGTCCACGATTTCTTTAAGGTCTTTTGGTTCAACAAAATTTTTTATCCGTCATTATGTTGTTTACTTCATAAAAATTTGAAAAAAAATTTTAATTTCCATGAGATAAAAACCGTTTAATTTCATAATGTATATTTTTTATCTAAAATAAGAAATTGCGCCTGTCCTAAAAATTCAAATTGCATGGCGTGCACGTTAAAAAATTAAATTCTCTCCAAATAATCAATTTTTCGAAGTTAAGGCTTCATAAATAATTGGAAAAGGACAGAGTAATCGATTTATTGAGTAAGTATTGAACGTTACTAGGCACCAGGGGAATCTGGATTATAGTGGGTAATGGATAAAAAAACTCATAAGTTCTCAAGTAGAGCGTAAATAGAGGTAACTCCCTCTAATAAATGTTAGTCCTGACATTATTCATCCTGATCTGCGAAAAAAGGAAGAATGGTTGTGCTCAGCGATTTAATTATTATTTTAATTTTATATAAAACTAGTTATTCAAAAGCGTGTAATATTCATAAAAACCATAATAAACGGAACAGGCATTTCAACCTGAACTGTAGAATATTTGAAATTAAAAGATACAAAACCATTTGAAGGTGGTTTAAACTCGGCTTAACGTCATTTTTTAACGATGAACAAAAAACGGCACTTACCGAAACCATTTATATCAAGATCGGAAAACCCGTGCGCGAAGGCAAGGTTGCTCTTGTGGTTAGAGGATGCTGTGAAACTTTTAATGAGCGAAAGTCTCACACTACCAAATTAATTATGTTAAAACCATTAAGGTGTACTCGAAAAGTGTCGGTGACTGAAGGTGCTTTACTAAAGGCGTTCTTTAACCTAAAATTTCTTCGTATGAAGCCCTTATAAGTTTTCCTTATCTTTTTGTTCAAGAAAAATACCCATCCAGGCCGATGCTCACTGGTATCAGAAAAAATCAGTAATATTTTAAAAGGGAGTGCAGCATACGATGGTTCTACAGTTTCATAATATATGGCTTGGATGATATTTATTTTATAAAGAGAAAACCTTTAAGATTCACCAAATTTTATATATTCAACAACTTTTCAAAACTTAACAGTTGGAGTTCGCACATGCGCATATTCGAGGCGTATTTAATTGTTTTTACCTTCCACGCACGCGCGTTAAATTTAGTTTCATAGATCCTAATGCTTTCAAAGCTACCAAGGATTTGCAGTCGATATTTAAGATATTCCAGCGAGATCTGTAAAAACCCCAAAAACACATACAAACCAGGTTGTCATTAAATTTTATTAAGGAATTTATGAAGAGTGATTTTAGGAATGTGAGATACTTTGAGGCTCAAAAGGAAGTGATAAAATCCTTTGATTTAAGATTAATCCAAATATCAGTCTCGATATAATGAGCAAAACTCCTCCAGTATATGTGAAAAATAACGTTCAACCATGCGATGGAGGTCGAGCTGGTGTCGGTCATCCTAGAGTATATATTAATCTTGTTTTTTTTAATTTTTAATTTAGGATAAACCAGGATATCAAGTGTGCGGATATTGCGGGACGAAATACATTTTAAGCCATGAAAAACGCCATTAGCATTCCTTTCGATTTTAATTAGTTATATGTTGTAAAACTTGAATTTACCTGAGTTTATACACTTCTAAATTACCAATTCAACAGTTTAAAATTCAATCTTTTCCCCGGGTGATCTTTTTATTATTGTGATTTAGTTAGATTTTTTCTGACGGATTTTGACATCATAAATATAATTATTCCGAGCTATTATAGTTCTTGGATGGGCAGGCTCGTCGTTTTTTTAAAGCCAAGTCATGAAAGTATCAGACTGAGTGAAACCCAAACTGAAATTTTTCAGATTTATCATACGAACACAAACTTTGTTCGTCTTCTGTTATTCCGGCTTTAACTATTCCGACGATTCTTATCGTCGGCCCCTGTCCTTTTGAAAGGGATTTTAAGCATACATGGTGAGGTGGCAACGACATTAATGCCACATATAGTTGTGTGGGCAACTTCTTTCACGTAAACTTTATGTTTTGTTGGTGGTTGTTCGCTAATCTTCAGGAAACTATTTCTGTGCATGCTAGTGGTTTAAATTTTGGACTTCAGACTAAAAGAATAAGAAAAAAGACTGTCAGTGAGTTGAAACGTGAAATATCAAAGGGCCTTCTTGGTTGTCTTGGATGTCGATTTCATTTGTTTTATTTGGTGTGGTGAATGTAATCTCTTCATTTGTACATTTAATTTTAATTTTTCATTTATCAAAAACTATTCTTTACAAAACGGAATATAGTTATCATCAAAACTCGACACGGGGTTGGCTGTTTAGCTAAACCTTCTCATTTCGTGTAAAACCATCAATTTAAATAAAATATCGTTTGTTTCCGTTGGTATTAGCATTACTCATTTTTTCGTTGAAAACTAACAAATTTTTGACCAACCAAGTTGTAGTAAATTTTATCATTCTATAGGAATAACCTTTGTTTTAAAGATAAATAGCAAGGCACCACGTTATACGAGATTCTAAGTGTTATACCAGCAATGATTAAAATTTCCTGTTTAACTTGGGAGTGAAAAATTATTATTTTCTGTTTTGACAGATATAAATATGGTTATCTGAAAAACAGAAAGAAAAATTATAAAAATATTCTGATATGATCTAAATACATAAATTAAAATCGTTAAAACATGAATTTTGCAGGTTTTAAAAACAAATGTGACTTTATTAAATGAAAAACTGGTTAATAATTTTCCCATTCGTTAAATATTTTTTGGAAAAGTATAATGGGGTTATAGAGACTTAAGTATGCTCGAATCCTTTTTAGACATTTAAAGTGATATTTTAAATGGGCAGTACAGGAGATTCGTTGAGGCTGGTGCCGAATATCGCCGCATGAAGTTTAATTTTATCAGATTTATTGATACAAGTTGAAATAAGATTATCTTGATTTATTCCTATTCAACAAAGTGGGAAAATATAATTAATATCGTTCAACGAAATAAAAATTGACAACCATCGTTGATTTTGGTGATATTTTACTTTTAATAGATAAATATAAATTATTAGTGAACAAGATAATATTTGGATCAAACGAGATGAGAATCGTATGTCGGCCATAATATAAACTAACGGTGGCTGTGAATTATTGTGAAATAAAATTTATTGACATGCTTGAAAAAATATGGCGGAAACAGAAAATTAATATTGGTACAAACTATCAGATAGGTTAGTTTTTTTATGTTTGCTCTACTTTAAATAAATGAGGGTTCCCATATTCTAACGGAAAGATAATGGGATTCCTGGTGGTGCCTCTCATCTGGTATTACTTCTGTTCTTTCTGGAGTAACATTAATGATGAATGGGATTTTCGTGCCACTTACTATCTTTCAAACGACACAAAATAAGGAGAATGAAGCAAATATAATGATGGTTTTATTTCACGTAATTTAAACCCATAGATATCATGATAGATGTAAGGTGCAATGAAAATTCTTAAATGGACACTTTTGAACAATGTTATTGGAACTGTTATGGACAAAGAGTTCTACGGACTCTAGGAGCCGATCTATGGACGATTTATCGCTGTTGAAGATGAAAACCCCACGAAAGATGGCAGCTTTCTTTGAGAAAGAAATGATGATGAATCAAACATTCGTCCTAATCTCGATGTTTTGGTTTTGAAATATAACAAATCAATAAAGATATCACTCGTGTTGTTGAATATAAAATCTTTTATGAAACAACTGCAACAAAGAGATAAATTTTGCAATCAACAGAATAGAGAAACAAATGAAAATTACGTCGAATTCTCAAAAAAATCCTGTCAGAGGGGAAATTATAATCAGGAGGAGTTCTAGAGAATTATCTGCTATACTTCCTCGATCTCTCGAGTTCATAGATATGATATGATATGAAAGACAAACTTTTGTATTCTTAAAAATAATATTTAGCACAAGTTGGCATAATAAACCCAAAATTTAAGTGACGATCTTCCTAAAAGCATAACTTTTCCTCCAAGAGTGGTTTAAAGTCATTAAAACAACAAATATGAATTATTTATAAGTTTTATCCACTCTTAAAATTTTTGTTTTTTATCTACAGGTTCATAATTCAAATCGTTCGTTGTTTTGAAAACGGTCTTTCACCATCTGTTAATTTTTAGATTCAGTAAATTTTAATTGTTCCATTAAATTGTGAATAGTCATTTTTGTTCTCGTTTTGATAGTTCAACGTGTGGGAACTGTTTTGTAGAATTCCATAGTTGTAAATCATCGAAGCTATCCATACATTTTTCGTTCATGCGCAATTTATCTTTTTTTTTTCATATTCCTACTTTCACCAAAATATATTTCCTTATTCCCTTAGGTTATGTAAATAGCATCTATGGTCGATGATAAAACGTATATTTAGTCAAACAAATGTTTATTTTACGTATTTTAATGTGTTATCTGGTGCATTTTTTCTAAATTTATGAATCATTTTTAAATTCACATTCTTTTAAGAAATTTCTTTTCATAAAACTGCCAGTTGATCAAATTAATTTTGTCATTTACACGAATTTAATTATAAAATCATACACACTTTTCCCTATTTTATAAGTTAACATAATTTCAATCGATATTTCCCATTCCGATTATCGGAATTCAAAAATTCTTTAATATGATAAAAATATTAACGTTTTTCATGTAAATACACTGTTAATAGTATATGTACGTCCTCAGTTTAAGATAAACTAACTGTTATTAATGTTTGCATACATAATTAATCTACCAATGTTTGTGATTATCGCAACAAAATATGTACCAGATCTTATATTATTTTCTGCTTACGAATCTCTTCGAGAAGTACACCGTTTATCCAAGAATAAAAATACAATTAATCAAAATCAGTTAAGGTATGTTTAGTCATTGATATTTGATGATGTTAAGTCATTAATTAAGATATTTTAAGTATGATTTTCACATCTTTAATGAAAATTTGAATGAGCGAAAAAATTAATGTATTTTGCACATTTAGTCATGCGCAATATGCTCACTTATATAAATACTAACTTTCAAGGATTTTTGATTCTCATTCTTCGTTTTGTTAAGAAACTGACGAAATTCCAAAGTATTGATAATGAGAGTTAATTTCTTAAATATGATACTTTTTACATCCCACATGGTTTACAGATAGTGGAATATAAATTTCGTTTTCTGTATTTTCAGGTTGACTTTCGGCGACACAACTACATGTAATGTGGCTGCGCAAAAAATGTTGGCACAGAATAATTTAAAAACTGATACTATGTTTTCATACCATATTTGATGGGTAAAATTTTAACTGTTTAAATAATCAGAAATATTTTTTTATTTAAATCGAGAAAAGAATAATTATGCAATAATATCACGCATTGATATACTTATTTAAAGTTTTTACTTTATTCGTATGGTATGTTTCTGAGTTCGATTAACAAAAATACGTAAATAGTAAAAACAATCAACTTGGATTAAGATGCAAAAACTTTTTTGAGACCATGTTAACAATTTAAATTTATGCAAACGTGTTTCAACGTTCAGAAAATCGAGTTATATTAACTTATAATTTAAATGTGCTTGATTCGTTTGTACGCGGGAATCAATAAAAATGCATATTTTGATCAAAGAAGTTGTCATAAATGTTAGGATCTCGAAAATAATTATTGAATTTCATACACATTATTAAGAAACGTCTATCGTATTTTTGATAGCGTAAAAATTTAATAATTCAGAACGTCTGAATAAGATACGAGTCTTTTGATCAAAAGATGCGGCGGAAATATAAAATAGAATTTTATAAGACTCGTGGTAAATTTTAAGTTTTCTTTTATGTAAGAGATTTAAACTTTTAAGGTTAAAAAAGTTATTTCAGAAAATATACGAATTTTTAAAAACATTTAACGTTCTAAATAGCGCGCGTGCGTTCTTTAGATTGCATAATTTTTTCACGAAATCTTTTCAAAAATACATTTTTATCACGATATGGTTGACTATTTTAATAAGGATAAGTAAACATATCTTGATCAAACTGTATTTGAAAATCCCATTAAAAACATGCGTAGAAGCTAATACGCGATATCTCTTTAATTTAATTTTAAGATGCTTTGTATTTGTAAATAGATGCGTGTGATTATCTATGTCATCAAAAAATGGAAATAATAATCTCAATGTGGCAAGCTAGTCTGAGGATAAGGTTAAAATTTAAATAAATTTGTTGTGACAGAAAAATATAAAAAATTTTACAAAATTAAATACATAATTTTAATGTAAGTAAATGTAAAAATTTTTTTTCATAACATTTTTGCTTATTTAAGATATTGGATGAATTATAGGAGAATGAGAAGCCTTTGTTTCAGGTGAATAGCACTTCTAAAAAACTCCAATGAAATATGAAAGGTTTTTGTTGATATTTTCTTCTCAAAACAACTGAAGCCTACTTCCACACACGAAAGATGGTAAATATTTGTAAATTCATACAACTATTTTCCAGAAACTTTTTAAATATATGATCGTGTTTTGATCATTTAATGGTTTGATGCAGGTAAGATTAATAACCTTTCTTTTTCTGGATAAACTAATTTAAAAACATGACGAGAAACTGCACGTTATAGATTTGTGGGTAAGATGATAAAATAAAATAGTGGAACTAACCAACAGAGAATACAGCGAGATAAGGAGGATGATAACCAAGAAAATGAAATATTTATTGCCTTTCTAAAGTTTTTCATGGTAGGGGGGTTTTCTACATCCATTAGTTGTAAAATAGGGAGTTCAAAGTGCAGCTAGATTATATCATCAAATTTTCACTTCAAAGAATAATAAGAAAAACATTTTTAATTTTTTTAATTAAATAAACTTCAACGGTCAAAAATTTTGATTCGTTACATCAATATGGCGCAAAACATGTTGAGAAACAGTTTTACACTCAGTATCATGTTTTAAAGTATATATTGTGGTTTTCAATAGTATTATTTTCCATTTTGCTATCAGAAAAAGTTTTTTACGGCATTAATCAGTTAAAATTTAACTTTCTTCATTTTGAGACAGAAGGAACATTCGTCATAAAAGAAAAAACATTTAATCCACCTTGAGGGATGAATGAGAAACTTTGGGTTCAGAGTTTTAAATCTAATTAGAATTGGATGTAGTTAATATAACTCCTTTTATTGACATTTTATTGCGGTGCCGCGTCCGTCACCGCTGGCGGCGACACTTATAAATTGATATTATAGATTATATTGGTTTATCTTTTTAATTTATATTTCACTACGGGGCCCTACTCTGTCCAGGGCATGTAATTTATTTTTTTAGCAAAGCTTCAGTAATCTGTTATGGTGTTGAATTAACTTACATGAGTTCTGTTTGAATTTAATATTTCGTAATTTGCATTAAGAATGAATTTTTACGATGATCTTTGTTACTTTTTCAATTCAGATCAAACAATGCTAAATTCACAAAATGATCAGATTTTGAAGCGTTTAAATCTGAAAACTGTAAAACTTTTTGGATTAGTTTAAGTTTGTGATTTCATCAAATAATAATTTGATGAAAAGATTTAAAACAATTACTTAGTTATCTTTTGTGTAATCGTTATAACATGAAAAAATAAAAATGGTTATCCTTTAATCATTTCACAGATAAGGATAGAAATATTATTGATTTATGTGTAATTTGAATACCTAAATTGTGAAATCTATGAAAAGAAGTAGATTTGATAATTTTGTATAATTCCAACATAGATGGACGATTTTTAACTGGTTCGTGATTTTCGAGTTTTGTCGCAATATATTGTAAGCTTTCAGGTTTCGTAAATAGTGAGAAGCTGATTTGATTCGTTTTGGTGAATCACTTTAAATAAATTCATTGAAAACTTTTAATCTGAATAGAAAGAGGGAGTAAATTGAGATTCTATCAATAACTACATTTATGATGCCAGAAATAAAAAAATTGAAAAAATATATCTTAAATGTCATATATTTGTTGTTCTTAGTTTTCAACGCCGCTTCCTTTTGGGGGATTTAGTGCCAAGTTGACGAATGGGTGAACGAAATTCCCTTCTCTTGACAACGCAATATATTTAATCAACAACGAAGTGGTTATAAAAAGACAGTATTGATTTTTACTGCTGAATTATTTATTTTTAAATTTTAACAATAATGCACATCTGAAACTAAAAAAGTTAATGTTCTTTCACGATTAATGCCGAAATTAAAAATTTCATTATATTAAAATAAAATGAATAGTATAATCATAAAGTCCACAAAATTCTAAAACTACAATGCTCTCTTCAAGTGCGATTAAATTCGAATACCTTAAGTTCTTCAAAGCTCGAATAGCCTGGTCAATAATATTTTCGGTATTAGAACAGAAAAAAATAAACATTCTAATTATATCAAATAAGAAATCGCTATAGGTTTGTCTATTAGATCTAGTTTTTAATTCGATATATCTCGGGTTTTATTGGTATGTTAACTCATGGAATATCAAAGAAAAGAATAATTTATATTCTCACTATTGTATAACTTTTTTCGAATGGAAGATTAATAATATGCACATATAATTATAAATAACAAAATATTAACACCAAGGTGTGATTTTTTTCTCAATCATCGTCTGAAATGCTCTGTTCACAATGAGATCGTAAATTTAAAAACAGATAAGTTTTCACTAAATGTGTTAGTTATCAAATTTTGTTGTAAATTGTCATGTACAATGAAGGGCGCGTATATTTTTCAAACTTTGCATTGCCACAATTATTTATGAGACAGGCTTCTGAAAGAAAATTGCCAAGTATGCTCCGTGTCATCGCTTAAATACACATGGACAAGTCGTGAACTTTTACTTTCAAAATTAACATTTGTTTTGTTGTAAAACTTTTGAATTACCATGTTATTTATCTCTTTATAAAATTTTTGTTCTGACAAAATTTAAAGTTCCTTGTTGATCAAAGTGACGAAACGTGATGATAAGACCGCAATCAATGAATTTCAAGAATATAATATTCTGAACTTAACTTAATCCAACCTTGAAATTCCTTTTAACTTCATCTCAGCCATCAAACATATGGGTTTGTCTATGCCAAGTGAAGCTAATCTTCTTCGGCAGGTCCATCAAAAATGACTAAATTATTTGATAAAATTAAAAACTATCCAAAATTTTATCTATTTTAATTAACATTTACAATTTTGAAAATTTTGCATCGAATGAATGATTTAAATGCAAAAAATACGTCAGAAATACGATTCATGATTAATAATGGCCGGTTTTTAATTTAAATAATCATTTATGGTGAATTTTCAGGAGGGGATCAGTGGCGCGAGGTCATTGAAATTAATGACGCATTACCTGACAGAACATTTTTTTAATAATGAGGTTTTAGTTGACACATCAATAAATTCTTTTCAACTTAAAATATCCAATTGTTGGAACAGAATAAATTATCGTTCTAACATTTGGAAATCGATGAATGATCCAAAAAATTAAAAAATCATTCTGTCAACTGTATTGCATGCTCACGAGATGCTACAACAATAGCCTGCACGAGCATTGTTTTTAATTATTTACCAGAAAATATCTGTTCTTTCTATTGAATTCCAGTGAAGGAAAACTCCCGAAAACGCATAAATACTTTTTGTATGATTTTAATCTGATGTCTCATTAGTGTTAAAGCATTAATTTCGTTACATGTCCAAAATTATTGTTAAAAATTTTATTCGTATATTTCATTAACTAGACAAATTCTGATTTAACTCTCGTCCCCAAATGGTTTTTAACAGTTTCTGCTTTGAGTAAATTTAAAGTTTCAAAAATCTGGCCATTTGTGGAAAATATGATTTTTTTGCTTTGCGCAGGCTTAAGGAGATATTCGTATTTAGCATCTAAAATGACAATAATATATTTTCATTTAAATTGAACATGGTTTAGCGATAAACATAAAAATGTGTTTTTTCAGACATGAATAAATTTAAAAATCCTCATTACCTCGAATTATTGAATTCAAAATATTTGAACAAGAACGTAGATATCATTCACAGTTTCAGAAGATGTTACTTCTTATAAATTTGCTTGAGTTCAAATTATATTTTAGTTTTTAAAATATAATTCTGCTTTTTGGAATATTCTGCGTTTAATAAACTGAGAAACGGAAAGAAAACATAGGTAGACAAAGTATTTATTTTTTGGAAGAAAAATAATGGTAGAGGCAATCATTATTTTAATTTTAAGTGATATCTAATTTCCCGGCTGATTATGTCGATGAATAACTTTTTAGCCTAAATTATTTTAATACCTGAAAGTAAAGCTAGTTTAAGAAAATTTCAAATAATTTTAATTAAAATCGTCATTGAAAAACACATGTTTATGAAATAAAAAAAAAGAGTCAAAGCGGCGACGGTAATCGCCGTGATATGTATCCGTTCGAGTTCATTTGATACCGATTTAAACAGTATGTATCGAGCTCTTTTAAAATTCTCAGTTTTTAACAATTAAATTTTAGGAAAATAGATATATTGTAGTTGGTATTTCAACAACCACAAACTTAGATGAAACGAATTGTTACATTAAAACAAAACATCGGTTTTCTGCATTTATTAACGGAGATAGATTGAAAATTATGCACTTTGACAAAAAAGGCGACAACTATATGTCAAAACTATATCAGTGTTTTTATATTTTTTACACGAGAAAAGTTTATTTTAAAAATATTAATTCATGTACTTCTCAAATGATTATTTAAATTTCAAGAATTTAACCTTGAATTAACCGAGAATATACGATTAAAAAAATAAATTCAAATTGTTTTTAGCCATTTTCAATTTATAAAATGTTCATATTTGTGCATCTTCAATCCACTTTACACTCTAATTAAAAAATATTTATTCAAACAGATTGTAAAAATTCAATGTGTACATAGTGATAATTTATTCAATAAATAAAATTGTGTATTTTCGCCCATACAAAATATAATTTTAAAGGTAAAAAAATTTTTATGTATGAAAAAATATTAATTCTTTCGTTGATGGATTTCATTTTATAGTTTTTCTCATTTGAGGAAATAGTTGACCACACAGTTGATTCTTCCTCTTATAAATGAAGATTTCGTTTTAAAATATTTTTGTTATTTTAAGGTTTAAATTCTGAAAAATGCAAAAATTATAAATTAGACAAAAAGTATTCAGCAGTTTATTTTTGAGTTTTGTTTAATTACACTGCCTAAGTTCATCGTTGACAATCGGAGGATCATGTGATATGAAAGTAAAATATTCCGACATTTAAAACTTTTGAATTTTAGTTTCACATTTTAAACCAAGCCAAACAAAAAGGTTCCCTATTCTTTAAACCAAGGGTGTCAATATGACTGATCAACTTCATAAAACCTAACCAGATCATTTATATCCCACGAAACTAAAAATCTTAAAACAACAAGAGAAACTATGATTTAATTTTAAGTTAACAAATTCATTGTGAAAATGAATATCTATTCATTTGAATTTAACGCATATGATCTGATCAAAACAATCCTGGCGATTTTATCACTTGATAAAACTTAGTTTTCTGATACTGTATTAGGGACGGTTTAATATGGCTTTTGCCCATAAATTGACCAAATTAAAAAAGGAGCAAAACATTTTAAAATGATGATAGTTTATGACAGTAAAAAAGAATAATTTAGTTCGATGGATTTTAAAGAGCAATACTATAACTCGACTCCCATGTCTAAATATTTTCCCACATATCCTCCTAGGTGAGGGTTGTATTTTTTACATTGAAACAAATTGTCCTACATCCTCCTCAACTATATGATTCAGCATAATTTTTTTTATTTCTAACATGAATCCGAAGATTTTAGTCTACGAGCTGAAATCCAAACTGAATTAGGCTTTACGCATGTTCTTTTTATATAATCCCAGATTTAGAGGCTACATTTTCATTGCAGAGGAAATATATTTCCTTAAGCTAGCGATATCTTTTACTCGCATCTAACCAATACAGCAGAGATACGGTTACTGTGATTGGCGGAGGAGAGTGTACGAGTCCTATATTTCTCTATTACCAGTATTTTTACTTCTGCTCTAATTGCGAAAGAGCGAGGAAGAAGAGTGAAGAGCTGAACGGCAAATCTTAGTTGGAAGAGCTTCACTAAAGTGATTATATAGACGTGAACATTCTTCGAAAGAAGCACCTAATGGTGAATATCACCCTTTTTCGACAAAAAATTGAAATTTATTCCAATTTGTATTCATAACTACCGAGCAAAAAAATATGGTTTCAAAATAAGAATTTTCAGATTTTGGCAATAAATTTTGTTTCAATTTGGTTACAACTTATCTTATTTCAACCATGCGATATTTGTAATTTTCCAAAACAAGAGGTCATCTCCATCATTATTACCTCATGAAATTAGAAGATTATTTTCCTCTGTATAATCGAAAACAGCCACCATCGAACCTGGAAGTCTACATTTTGGAACTTGTTTGAATCATATTATCAATAGCTTTCCAAAATCAGTTCTTAACATTCGACAAATTCACTTTCGTGCATATTGTGGAAGTGGTGGTTTTATGCCATATAGGCAAATTTTTTTAAGCTATTTTTCTTATTTTCGAAACTTAAATTACACGAATGTTTACGATTGAAATCGAACATATTTAAATAATATTCATATGCTTTTTTTCTGGATTTGAAAATATAATTTGAAAAATTATTCAGACCTATAACTAGGCAGTTTTATCGTTTACATAATCATAATAAAATGATTTTTTTGACCGATCTGAATTTACAGTTCAAAGAGAATTATAGTCGTTTTTGTTGATTTATAATGAAAAGTCACTTTAAATATAATTTTACCAAAATCTATTTTAAAATCAAGATGAGTGAAATCGATTCACTTATTTTAGGAAAAAGATATTTGTGCAAAACAGCGATATGATGCTCTGTTTCATGGAAACCTTTAAAATTTGGGCCGTAATATCTGTAGTAACCTGTGTCAATTCAATTTTTAGCTTAAATTATTTGAGTGTTCCAACAGAATCTCCAAAATATTTTTCTTCATTGTAGGCAATCGTAACTCTTCGGCTCGGAACCTTTTATATTTAATGTACTTTAAATAAAATCCATAGATATACGAAACTTATACTTTGATAGATCTCGATTCTATGGTGAACTAATATTTAATCGTTTGACCTTTTTTATATGAAAAATTTGACAGTATTTAAATTTTCAACTATAAATTCATTTAACTTATTATTTTAAAGAATCAGTTTTTTGAAATAAAAATTTAAATTTCTCTTGATGCACTGAGTAAACTGGTATTATGGTCGTTTATGGGCATTTCATTCAAAACAAAAAGAATTTTATGAAAAAACCAATTAAAATATTTAAATCAAATTCTGAGACATAAAAAACATAGTTGAGCTTACTGTATTACCATAAGTTTGTTTTCAAATATTTGATTGAAAAACTCAAGGATTTTTTTTGAGTTAATAAATATTTTTGATGAATTAAAAGTCATGACTTTATTAAAACAAAGATATCTGTTTAAGATCTCCATCTTAAAGTGAAAAAATAAAATTTGTAAAGAATATTATTTCATCTTCGTTAAACTTCGAAAACACTCAGAATTAATTTTTAATGTAAAAGGGCATATTTAATTTCAAATAATATTTTTCTGTTATAAATATTTTTATAGTATTATTATGATTATTATTACTCAATAAATAAAATTTTATTCGCATCCCTAGCGACTTGAAACTGTTAAGCAATGAAACTCACTTGATAATCATTCAATTCTGTGAAGGATATCGTAGTTAAAAGAATAAAAATAGGCGCTTTTGTGTCAAACTATTGTTGATAGTTTGTGCGCGCATGCACAAACTAGCATTTATTACTTTTGTGTGTTTTAATGAGCCGTTTTAAGAATTTAGACAAAATAACATCAACTAGCTCAATTAAAATTTTGTTTTATTAAGATTCTCAACATTACAAAATCTTTGAATTCATCATAAAACTGACATGAAATATAATAAAGACAATTCTAAGAAACATGATAAATAGCAAATAAGGTTGATTTTTTAGTTTTAAAAATAAAATTCATTTTCTAAATTAAAAAAACACGCATGGAAATTTAACGCAAACGTCGCGTTTAAATAACTACAGTGTTTAAGAACGCCTGCTGAAAAACTTTTTAAAAATTTTATTCAATGAAAAACATTTTAGAAAAAATCTAGAAGGGAAAAAAGTTTAAAAGATAAGCATAGTTACATTGGAAATAATGGAGGGATGTCTTTAATTTAAATATCTGCTTTGAGCAATTTTAGTTCATAAAAATAAAAATTAAATTAAAAAACGACAGCCTGAGCTGTCTGATTTGAAGGTTTCACGTTACTGCCAGGAATTAAAAATTTGACAAAAAAGAAAATATAAGAACTTTTTTCATTTAAAAAATAAATAACTTCTAAAACATAACGGGACGCACTTTTCATCACTGAGAAAATAGACATTACTTCTACTTCTGAATTTCTCCGAATCATTTTAGTTTTAACATTTGATAAATTTACGTTGCTTTGGTTAAAAGATATCAAGGTGATGTTGTGTTTGACGAGTGCAACACGCAACGGATATCACTTTTGATCTGAAAGAGGAACTGGAAAAAATGGACAGTTATAATGTTAGCATAATAACCATTGTTGTAGATATGTGAATGTTCCCAAATGGTTTCATTGTTTTTTCGGAAAAAAATCATGCGATTTAAATTATTAACCATGATGAACGGACAAAATTTGTTTTTTCACGCCCCAGTTGCGAGCGGTGAACATGAGGAAAGAACGAAACTCTGCGAAATCCAATATTTAAGCTTTGTTTTGTTTTTGATCGAATTTAAATTGAATTAGGAGCGGCGACTTTCATTGAAAGAGATCTATTTTAACCGCTGTCTTTCATTAGCTCACATCTTGAAAAATAATAATTCTCTGTTTTCTGCTGATCTCCACTCTTGATATTTTGCTGTTTATGGTTTACAATAGGCTCATGATTCACATATTATTGATTTCGGACGAAGCCTCCGTTCTTCGATCGTTTTGTAACTTATATATTTTTATACCCTTAATTATCTCACCATTTTCATGCTCATAATCTACTTTCGATTATACTGTCCATATTTTTCTAAAAGATATTTTCGTATTTTTGAAATTTTCAAGTGATACAAAAAACCGCCAGAACGAATTTTGGATCACTGGTTACATAATTCGTCCACGTAAAAGCCCCAAAATGAAAGGATGTTGATAATTTTACATTCCAGTGGATGAAACCATCACTCTGAATTTTTGAGTCAGCTTTAGATACTAGCAATTTTTACTCTTTTAGACGTTACAAGGAAAGAAAGTTAGCGTTTTGCAAAAATTTATCACTTTTAGCATAAAACTACGCCTAATTACATCGTACGATTATCATTAAACAAAATAAGCCGATTTTTTAAATCTTAAACATTTTTAGTCAACGTCGTTATTTTTCAATTTTCGCCGTTATTAGAGTTTCAAAAATATATAAAATGTTATTTTCACTAAGATCAGAGATTCTGTAAAAGAAAAAAATACACTCAATGCATCCAAATGAACTGATGCGGCAGAGCTAAATTATACTTATGCGGAAGATGACAGAGTGTGATTCTTATTGAGTGCCACTTTAGACGTTACTCAACACTTGGGAAGTTTGGGAAAGGTCGCCTTATTAAGGCGATGTGGTGGAAGACCAAAACATAGCTTAATTGGAGAAAGTAAATAAACGCCGAATCTTTCTAAAATAGGTATTACAGGTTTAACTCACTTTGCAAAACCAAAAAAGTGATTTTTAAATAAAATTTTATCATGTTTATATGGATTGTGGCGCATTCTCAATCAAATATAACTTATGCTCTGTTATTATATAATTTCAAACATTTTGTAAATGTGGTCTTAAAGTTTTCCTCAATAGGAAAAGAATGAAAAACGGGTATCAGTATTAAATGACAGCTCGGACAAGGTTGAATATTCTGTTACAGAAAACATTTTGAACAGATTTGATTTTTAAAATCTCTCGTCGGGTATTTGAATTGATTAAACCTGCTCTGACCCTTAAAAAAGTAATACATTCACTGGAACTTCCATCCGTTCTTTTGACCTTCTGACACCACAATGGATTTTACCTACTTTTTGACAAGTTATAATGTGAGTATATTAGGATGTGAACTCGAAATAACTTACAATGCGTCTTTCCAAATATAAAAATGATTCTACTTTCCTCATAGAGAATTCATTTAAATATTGTCATTTATGTTCATTTTTGAACTTTTAACATCAATCTTTCTTCATGATTCTCATGCGCGCTTTCCTAAATATTTGTCATTTCGCTCCTGCGACACATGCTGGAGGATACTTTGGAAGATTTTCCCTCTTCAACACTTACCCAGCATTTTTTGAAATTTTAGAAAATGTGAATGAACCTAAATGCCAGAGAAATTGTTCTAACAATTATTCAAATTATGAAATTTTCTGCTGTCTTAATTAATCATTCTGGCTATAAAAACTTAATTTTTGAAAATTTTAAGATTTTGCGCCAAAATCGAAACTTCATTTATCCTTGTATAGTTGGCGGGATTTAGTGATATCCGACCAGTTGAAAAAATCCAAATTTATCGATAAAATAAGCAGAAATAGGATTTTAATAAACAAAAATTTTAAATTTATTTAACTCATTTTTTCAATATTGAACGCATCAAAATTCAAGACTAACGTAATCAGTCAAACATACAAACATTTTTTTAAAATTAAAACCTTTAAGTTAAATTTGAAGATGAACCATTTAAAGCAAAACTTTGATATAGATGGGATTCTTTCATATGTAATTTCCCTCTTGGGCATGAACATGACTCTAATTGTCGTTTTCTCAATCTGCGTACACCAGTAATTTCATGTTTCGATTTTGGATGAATTGCTTTTTTTATATTTTCCTCAATTATTTTTATTTTTTTCTAATTTATGATAATAAAGTAAAAGTTGCACGATTTTAACACGTTTGTGGTAGTAATTGAGGCAATGATGCGTCTTATATATGATCTGGAATATTTAAGATAATTAAAAAAATCTTTGTTCAAAAAATAAACTAAGAGTTAACTTTTGAACTTTTTTAAAACTTATTCATCTCTTCAAGAGTGTTCTGTTAGTTCATGTTCCACTTTTTAAAATCTATTAAAAATGACATGATTTTGGAAAATGTTAAGGCAGCGAGTCATAAATGAAAAATGTCACCTGCAATAATGATTGCCAGTCGCAGAGAAAACCTAAATCACTTTTCCTCCAATAATCTCAGTCGTGTTTTAAATGAAACAACTTTCCTCTTTCGTGCAAGTAATATACATTGCAGGTAGAAAACTGAAGTTTTTGAATAAAACTCTTCCATTTAGTTCGTTAATTGCCGAAATAATGCGAGTTAATGAACGATTTAAATCTAAATCATAGTAAATAAGCAGTAAATTTACCAATAATAAAAATGTAGAACTTTAATATCAAAAAGCCAGCACATTTAAAAATATATTTAATCTTACGGTTCTCATATTTCATCAATAAAACTAAAGAAAATGAGATGCTCAAGCAATCCTTAGCCGTGCATAGATGATTAATAATTTTGTTCATTAGTATCGAAATCAGAAATTAGCAACGATTCTAATAACGTGTATGCACTCTCGTGGTAATCTATGTACCTTAATCTCATTCTTTTTTGGCCATCAATTTCATCAAGAAAGTATCATATTTGATTTTTATTTTAAATGTTGAGTTGAGCAACGAGTGGTTACACTTTGAAAACTTCCAAACAAATATCCAACATATTTTTGAATAAAGCATACGAAACTAAACTTACGCTGCTATGCAGTTAATAAAAGTTTAGTTCTACACAATAGAAGCGTTAACCTCCAAAATTTGTCAATTTGAGCACACCAAACCACGAGCGCTTTCTATACATTTTAAAACATAGTTATAGGCGCCGACGTAAAACCTGATGATTTCATCTAGTAAGTATTTTAAAAATCAAACTCGCGTTGAGTCGAAAAAACCTGATTTCTTATCAAGCGATTTTTAAATCAAAAAAAATTATAAATTGAGTTATTTCCGCTGCTACACATAAAGAGAGAATCAAGCCGCGTCGACGCGGAGGGTTTCCGCGCAGTTTTGATAATGTCAAAAACTATTGGAAAAGTAGGGAAAGATGTTTCAATTTTTAACTTTGAAAATTACAAGAAACTTGTTCATGACTACCACAAGAAAATCCAACTTGAGGTTGATGAACAAATTAAATGCCTTCATGAACTGGAAAGTCAGGTCGAAAATTTGATAAATAAGTAAAATAAGATTTTTATGTCAGCGAAAAAATTTGTATATTTAACGAAACCCCTTCTCAAAAGCGCAAAAGGCTATTCACTTACAATGAGATGATTTCATCGTCCCCTTTAAAGGATGTCCACGTTAAATTGAGTTTTCAATCTGTTATTCAACCCGTTGCTCATAAACTAAATCATTTCCAACAGGATTCAAAAAAGTTGGATTTTTCAGAAGTGAAGATCGATCAGTCTTCTCAGCCATCCTCGAACCTTCCGCTAAAAAGGCGCATTTCCAACAGATATCATCGAGGACCACCTCAAAATTGCCAACCGAAATATCCCTACCAAAAGGTCGGTCTCATTTAAAACTCAGTTTGAACAAAACCGAAAAAAGTTTAAAGGAAGTTCCTAGTTTTTCCACCCAAAAGAGCATTGAGGAAAAGAAGGAAAAGCGTCTTCAGCAGATTGCTGCGGTCGAGCAACGCCGGAAAGCCCTTGAGGAACAACGCCTTCAGAAGTTGGCTGCAAAGGAAAATAAAAAAATCTTCACAAGTAAGGTCGATAAATCGCACCATTTTCCACCTCAATTGACGCCAAAGACCAAGATGCCTAATGCTCCAAAACACGAGGCTCCAAAGCCCTTTACTTCAACTCAAAAACTAAAGGCAGATACTCAGCAAAGCTCAAATAGCGTCAAGAAGCCTAACAGGAACACCTTTGACTTCAAGGTATTTTTATCTCATGTTTCAGACCCCAAATACAATCCCGTCACAGCCTACCAATTATAACATTACTCCCGAATACACCCTAAAAAAACCGGTAGCCCCTCCTATCGAAGACAACTACACATCATACGATATCATGAACCTCCAAAGCGACGACAACACGGATGATGAAAACGAACCCCAAAAACCTATCCCAAAGTGGGCCCAAGACAGGCCTCTCTGGCTATCTATAGTCTCACAGGTTTCTTTTCGTTTTATTCAAGAACAAAGACGTGCCCATCAACGGGGAGCAAGTCTTTGGCCCGATGCCTGATGTGGCTTCCTCCAACTTTTTTACCAAACCCAGTGATAGATATCACCAACGAACCAGTTCCGCGCATTGGGATCCATCTTTCCTCGAATCTATTTCTTAAGATGTATTTAGCTTTTATTTATTTAATACGTATTAATTATTTTATCCTATGTTTATATATCTTCTACGAATGCTATGTATTTATTTCAACATCTTAAAATATTATATTTTTCATAAATCACTCGAAACATATGCTGCTTTATGAGATGATTGTCACCTTAAATATGGAAGTTATGTCATGAGGCTGAGGTAGATTCAAGTGACACCATCTTGTTTTCTTCCCTCATGAGTTTTTTAAACGTTTGATAAATAATAGAAAAGCTGGTTCGATCCTGTGCTCTTTTTGTTGAGACTACAAATTATGTTATCCACTTTGGTTTATGTAATTTTGCATATGGTTTTTTTAAATTGGGTACAATAGTATTATCATGTAAATGAGTGATTTCTTACCTGTGTCGATGTCAATAAAAGGTAATTGTTTATGTAAAAAGTTAACTTAATTAGTTTATCCTTTCAATTTTATTTGACGTGTCTTAAAAATTGTTTTTATTGCGCGCTCAAAGAACTATTGGTCGATGTTGGTTATTCGGTGAGCTGAATACTTCACTTTAATTTGTTTAAATAAAAAAAAATTAAAATAATATATATAGATCAAAATAACTTGGACCAATTTTATTACGCACATAGAATATCAAAAAGTTAAAAAATCTGTTTCTGTCCTTATTAAATTCAAATTAACTACATATTTGTTCAAGTTTAATCATTTAAGTGTTTCTTGTTTAATAATAGCAATTTTCGCACTATTATTACGCGCATGGATTTTAATTAAATTCTGGACAGTTTTATGTTATTTCTACCCGCCAACAAGGTCAAATTTCATTGAATTTTTTTGAGTATTGAACCTAATTCCTTAAAAGATGTCTGAAATTTCTTATAAATTGAAAATTGTTGAGGAGTAAATTTTTTAAACTGCCCAATTTTCATAAATTATACAAAATTCAATTCCAAAAATCAGAATTAATTCGATGGTCTTTCCTATTTTGGTGACTTGGTCAATCATACTGAATTTCCTAATCATCTAGAACATTAAGATCTGCACCAATTAAACATATTTAAATCGAAAATGTATTTTAAACTAAATGTTTTAAATTATTCATTTTTGATATCAAGAGATTTAGTGTGACTACGGAAGAGTTTATCGGTTACTATATAGGTCGAGCAGAGTCAAAGCGTGTTCCAATAAAGGTAAAAAAATATAATTCATAGGTTTAAAGCAAATAAGAACTGATCATATAAAAGTTAATACTGTTGCAGGAAAACGAGTGAAAGAATATTTAATTCATGTCTGATAAGAAAATTTTACGTGCTCATTTTAAATGAACCACAAAAAATAACTCATAAACGGGCGAAAATTTGATATTTTATTGATCGCTCATAATTTTTGAAATTATAAAATTAGCACCTAATTTATATAATTGATATGTCCTCAAGATTTAAAGGATATAAATATAAGAAAAGGTGAGTACTTGACAGTTATTTTCACAGGAGTTTATCAAATTATTTTTAATCTAACCTTCACTGATTAATACGTTCGGAAATGACGCTGCCCGGTAGAGTACTATGTTAATAAAATCAAACAAAAAGATAGCACATAAACACGAAATATATATTCATGTATAAAAATGAGACTAATAAAGATATAACGTATACGTTTATCATAATTTTTCAGACATTTATAAGAATAAAGAGACCCAGAACTCAGAAAAATTATTGATATTAAAGGGAAAACGTGAAAAATAACGAGTATGCGCGAGATGAGACTAAAATATGTCCTCGATTATCCAAATAAATGGTGCAGAACACACTCTCATTCATGAAATCGTTTTAGTGTGTTTTTAATTTATTTCCTAGCTAGTCTGGGATGAGGAGGTAGGGTTTAACATGTGGAATGACAGAGAGGGAATTTTTATTCGGGTGTGATTTTGAGTGTATTCTTAAAAAATCCTTAACTTTCATTGCAGTAATTTTAAAATTTTCCTATCTGTCAGATTTTACCTCTTATTAAGGATTTTCAGACATTTTTTCATTTATCAATGCGATTTTTGAATTCTCTCCTCACTGATGTAGAAGTTTCACTTGCGCAAGATGATTCATGATTTTTGGAGGCTTCGGTATATCCGAGCCACTCGGATTCCGAAGAGCATTTTATTCAATATGATTGAAAATTTGAATATGCAGGGTTTCGATCAAGTATGATATTCAAACGATAAATAAAACCACGTTAAAATAATAATTTCTCATTTAATTACAGAATTATTTCTCTTTTATTTTTGCTCACAAGATAATTTAAGTTTTTTTCTGTTGAATTGTCCACATTTATCTTGGCAAATCTCTTCAAATGTTCCGGAGATTTAACACTCAATTCAGTTTCATTCTTAGACTCGCCACGAATCACAAGTCTCTTCAAACTAGAAAATATATCTTCAATAGAGATTAAAAATTAAGTATAACGGCATGTATTTCATCCGTTATCTCGAGTCAGGCAATAAGAATAGGGAATTCTTCACTCTTCGTTAAAAATTAGAGGTGTAATTCCACTTTTAATGCATGATTCCATCAGTTCTCCGAGAGCTGTCTTGAGATTTTCAAAGTTTTCTCCACATTTTTGAACAGTATGGTAAAGCAATAGATGTTTTTTATGCAAGAGTTAGCGGAAATATTTCCACTTCATGCTTTCGGGAAAGAAATATCAGCATGTGACCCAGATTTTCATATTTATTTAATTGTTGGCATAAACACAGCTGATCAGACGTTGTTGATAAAAAAAAAGTTTCTGTCGCCATTCTGTCTCAAAAATTCGATAAAACTAAAAATTTATAGACCTGCGCAGAGTATTCTGTCGCAATCTCTCCGTGTTTGAACCAATGCTGTTTTTAAAAGTTCGTGTTAACTCTGAAGTCATCTATCAACTCTACTCGTTAAAACCAAAATTTCTTGTATTGTTAACACCCGGGAAGTGAATTCTTTAAATGTTGCTATGCAATTCACATATAAGTAGGTAGGAAAACGTTACTTTTCCTCAAAATTTAGTTTTGATTACACACCATCTCAACGCTAGTTCTCAAATATACTCCCAGTTTTAAGATATTTCTGAACAATGATGTGTACCGTCGAATGTTGTTCTTAAATATGGAAGCTATGGGCGATGAGGAATACCCTTCCCGTGTTTTTATACAAATCACAGTCGAGTATTTTCGGAAATTATCGATCACTTTTGTTTGCATCCATAATTTTCGAGTCTACTTTACACTTTGATGTTTTCCAATGGGTTTTGTAAACCTTTTCTATAACAACCTTCACCGATTCTGTCTGCTTCATCGATAACACTTTAGTGTATTATTGTCGTTTTCAAGTTTTTTGTTGACGGTTGTATTGTGGATAATTCGTAATTTCCTTGATTGATTATATGTGATTGGCAAAAGACCGAAAATCAAATATTTTTATATTTATTGAAATTAAAAAATTGTTGGGTGCAAGGTTACGTTTACGTAATTTATCGAATAACCCTTCAAAAAAATTTAACATGTCGTTTTTCACGTGATTTTTTTCAATAAGATTTTTTTTATGTTTTAAAATACGATTATTCGCGGTTAACGAGTACATAGATATTTAAATTGACCGGTTCGAATTGAATGTGATAATACATTTAATTAATTTTTTTATTAATTAAAATAAATAAGTGTTATTTTTAAAATAGAATAAATTCGAATTTCTCCGTTTCGCAGAAGAACGCGAGGAATCTAGCATTTTAAACCTATTCTATAAACGCTTTAAAGTTAATTTTAACCATTGACCATTTTTTACCGAAGTACTCCATAAAATCCAAAATTTTTTTAATTTTAACTTAACAGTGACGTCTAGTTATCATACAAGCTGACCGGTTTCCCTCGAACGGTGAATGGTGGATAATCAGCCACATAAGCATTTTAAATTACCATTCCTGCTCACAAGTGAACGCACATTCACAAAATTAGATAATAAAACTAAAGAAAGTATTAATTCTTTCGTTTATAATTGATATTTACCCTACTTTTGATAGGCGTGGACATTTTTAAACGAATATAATTTTATTTTTATGTATCAAAAATATTAGATTTTTCAGATGAGCAATCTATCTTCAAAAATAAATGACTATATTTCGCGTTTGTACTCGTAATTATCAATCTTCTATTCATAAATGCTGCACTCAGCCAGTCCTTGTTCATCAGTGTCAATGATAAAAATTTATTCTGGAGCTCAAAGACATTGTCGTAGTCGTGTACTATTATTTAATTTTTCTTATTTTTCAAATTTAAAACTACAGATAATATGTTTTACCATTTAAACTCACTATACCAGGGATGGAAAGTGCATGACAGGTATGCCGCCGGATTTTGTTTTCGATATATTTTTTGTCTCTCAAAAATTAATTTGGGTTTTATAAGAAGTGTTTTTAATTGATATAACTTTAATTTGAAAAACATATATGATGGGTATATTCGTTTAAAATAATTTAATCGTAATACAGGTCAACATTATACAATCGTTTTACAGACAGAGTGCTCAAGTTGTTTTTATATGTTAAATAAATCGTTAAAAAACACTCGTTTATAACTGTTTGCCGTACGCATTCTTTTGTTTTTTTTCAAATAGTTTTATTTTATTTCAATGAATCGTGTGATCATTTCGCGTCGTTAATTATGAATTTATTAAATTTTGAGAATACATTTATGAAATATATTCAGAAATGACCCATTCGAAATTTCTTCAAAAAAAGTTCTTTGGTAACCCGTTATAATTTAACAAACTAATAAGTATTGAAGAAAAAATCATTCATTTTGCAGCATTTAAGGAGAAATAAAAAGCAGACGAGTGTATAAAAAAGTATTAACTACGTTATGAGAGCCATTTTTGAATTTTCATAATTAATTGCTGGAAACTCGAAAACCATTTTTGGTGGAAGGTTTATTTGAATTAACCATGTAAAAGTGCGCAAATATTTTTAAAGATTTTCCAAAAATACAAATCGTTATAAAATTTAACAATAAGTTTTGATTGAAATAGGGCTCAGGAGAAAAATTTAAATCATGATTCAGAATATTTTTTTTCTTTTCTGAAATACGCGGTATTAATTTTTTTAATTTGTTACCAGGAATCCTAAAGATATCACTTATGCTAATCGATTACCACTTTTACTTGTGACCCGTAAAACGACGAAATGCCGAAGGAATTGTTGAATATTGAATATAATTAGGAAATAATTAATGATAGGTATTTTCTTCACGTTGTAGAAGATGAATTCAAGAAGTTGAGAATTGCTGCCAACTCATGCATATGGTCTTCCAGATATGACTGAACAAGATAAAGGTTTTGTTTGGTCATTCTTATATCACATTAATCATCCTGACACTGTACTTCGATGTTTATTCATCAAAGATGCGTGTTCGAAATATTAATGTGCATAGTTTAATGATATATCAAATAAAGTCAACGATACCATAAGTTTTATGGTTTTACTCAACAAGTAAAGCCCGTCGTAAACATTTTTCAAGAATTAAAGCTTTTGGTTCAACAACTTAAATTATCGAAGCCGAGGATGCTTTGAAAAGATTTGTTTAACTTTCCTTAGAAATTTTTAACAAACATACTTGAAAATTAAGAGAAACCTAAGACGACACTTGACAATAGAATTAATGCTTTAAAATGATGTGATTTTATATAATGTTGAATTAAAAATCGCAAGGAGAGTGATGATAGGCGAACTTATGGACAAGTGAATAAGTTAAAAAGTTAATTATAAGAGTGAATTTTGTCAATTTTATGTTTATCTCAAAACAAAATGTATCGGAATAAAAATTGATTTTATAAAAGTTATTTGATTTACAAATTAATAATTGTATGAAGATACCAAGAAATTTCAACAAATCCAACAGTTAAAACGAGAATATTTACTAACTAGGCATGTTCGAAGTCAGAAATATTTAAAATAATCCACTTGACCATAAATTTATCAAAAATATTAATGCTCGTTCATAATATTTGGTTTGAAAAATTAAAACTCAATCAAATTCCGACATTTAATTACTCATAATGCAAAACGATAAAATCTTATCTCAAAACATGGAACGATACGCCATAGATTTTTAACCTCAAATAACTTTTTGAACTGCGTGGTTGACAATTTTGCGTTAACCTTATTATGAATACCA
>JALDNG010001521.1:0-27500 GCA_024349245.1 Neodontobutis hainanensis
TAGTTTTGAACTGTTCCATATAATTCCCACATTTGCCGTTTATCTTTGGGAACAGTTTGGGAGGCCTCTCTGTGGATCAATCCGTCATGATTCTTTAAACAGGATATTAAGATCTAAACCAGGAATAATTTCAAGAATAAACGGCCTGGACCGATGTCTGAAGCCATCCCTAAAGTCAGTGTGAACCAGACTCTGACTTGTTTCCAGTTCTTCAGTCCAGAGGTTAGTGGTCAGTCGGGGCGGGGGTCTTCTGAGGGTGTATATTGTCTTTAACGACTCTGTGGGCTCTCTCGATGACCCTGCGGCTGTAGATGTCCTGTATTACCCCAGGGGAGTTTGTTCACAACCTAAAACCTTTAGAATAACAGCAATGCAATAACTGAAGACAAGATAAGGAGAGGCGTTTAAGGAGCTGATGACAGTAGGAATAAAACACTTTTGAAACCTCAGACCAGAGAATGTGGCAATGATGAGCTGGAACTGTTTTGGCCTTAAGGAGGTCATTAAGGCCAGGACAGTTCTTGGACTGTGATCTCAAGCCTCACTGTAAAAAATAAAAAAATAAAGTAAAGTTAAGTATATGTTAAATTACTTTGCAATGCAAATATATTGCTCACTTATTTGACCATATTTTATGTTCCGTTTGGAAGTGTGGAAACTCATCTGTCACAAAGAGTTGCTCCACTGAACTGTTTCTGAAGTCAGCACTTTGGTTGTTTTACGAACTTTATTAATAATGCACAAAGCAAAACACAGCCTGCAGAACCTTTTTTGTTGTTGATAGTGAAAGCATCAGGAGGAAATATAATTTCTAACAAACTTTTGCTAGAACTACATTAAAACAAATGTGTATTTCTGTTGGAACTCCCTGGAAAATGATCTAAAAATGATTCAATTTAAGAGTAAGTGTAAACAGTAAAGGTGAAATCGTATGTAAAAGTTTAGATTAAATTGAGACAAAATAAGAATTGTTCTTTATCCTACTCCTGTCCTTACATAGAATGCACTTTAGAAATGTGTTTCTTTAAAGATATTATTATTATTTTGAATAAAGTGAAATGAAGGCCACTCGAGGCAGTGCCAGCATTTACTGCACACCTTGACAATATTGTGCAAGCAATTTTCAATTGCATCAGATTCATTTAAACATTTTGATAAAAGTCCACATTAAGCGGCCACACTGTGATGGAGCTGGGGATGACGCTCTCTGGGATTCTGGAGAAACTGCTGAGGTTCTTGGTTGACATTCCAAACTTCTGTAAACGAGTAAATGCTGCATCTTCCTCTTCCTCTTCGGTTTGGTCTGTGTTCAGAGACGGATTATTCTCCTCAAGTCCCGCCCCTGTCCTCTGTCTCCAGCGTCCAGCCTCTGTAACGTTACAGTCGTTAAACACAAGCAGTAACTACACTAGGTCCAAAATAATGTTCAGCCCTGAAACATCCGCCAGTTCAGGTGAGGGTCAGGAGCTCTGTTCAGGTGAGGTCAGGAGTTCTGTTCAGGCGAGGTCAGGAGTTCTGTTCAGGTGAGGGTCAGGAGCTCGGACACAGGTGAGGGTCAGGAGTTCTGTTCAGGTGAGGTCAGGAGCTCTGTTCAGGTGAGGGTCAGGAGCTCTGTTCAGGTGAGGGTCAGGAGCTCTGTTCAGGTGAGGTCAGGAGTTCTGTTCAGGTGAGGGTCAGGAGTTCTGTTCAGGCGAGGGTCAGGAGTTCTGTTCAGGCGAGGGTCAGGAGCTCTGTTCAGGCGAGGTCAGGAGTTCTGTTCAGGCGAGGTCAGGAGTTCTGTTCAGGCGAGGTCAGGAGTTCTGTTCAGGTGAGGGTCAGGAGCTCTGTTCAGGCGAGGGTCAGGAGCTCTGTTCAGGCGAGGTCAGGAGCTCTGTTCAGGCGAGGTCAGGAGTTCTGTTCAGGCGGGTCAGGAGCTCTGACACAGGTGAGGGTCAGGAGTTCTGTTCAGGCGAGGGTCAGGAGTTCTGTTCAGGTGAGGGTCAGGAGTTCTGTTCAGGTGAGGGTCAGGAGCTCTGACACAGGTGAGGGTCAGGAGCTCTGTTCAGGTGAGGGTCAGGAGTTCTGTTCAGGTGAGGGTCAGGAGCTCTGACTCAGGTGAGGGTCAGGAGTTCTGTTCAGGTGAGGGTCAGGAGTTCTGTTCAGGTGAGGGTCAGGAGCTCGGACACAGGTGAGGGTCAGGAGCTCTGACACAGGTGAGGGTCAGGAGTTCTGTTCAGGTGAGGGTCAGGAGTTCTGTTCAGGTGAGGGTCAGGAGCTCTGTTCAGGTGAGGGTCAGGAGCTCTGACACAGGTGAGGGTCAGGAGCTCTGACACAGGTGAGGGTCAGGAGTTCTGTTCAGGTGAGGGTCAGGAGTTCTGTTCAGGTGAGGGTCAGGAGTTCTGTTCAGGTGAGGGTCAGGAGCTCTGACTCAGGTGAGGGTCAGGAGCTCTGTTCAGGTGAGGGTCAGGAGCTCTGACTCAGGTGAGGGTCAGGAGTTCTGTTCAGGTGAGGGTCAGGAGTTCTGTTCAGGTGAGGGTCAGGAGTTCTGTTCAGGTGAGGGTCAGGAGCTCTGACACAGGTGAGGGTCAGGAGTTCTGTTCAGGTGAGGGTCAGGAGTTCTGTTCAGGTGAGGGTCAGGAGTTCTGTTCAGGTGAGGGTCAGGAGCTCTGTTCAGGTGAGGGTCAGGAGCTCTGTTCAGGTGAGGGTCAGGAGCTCTGTTCAGGCGAGGGTCAGGAGTTCTGTTCAGGTGAGGGTCAGGAGCTCGGACACAGGTGAGGGTCAGGAGCTCTGTTCAGGTGAGGGTCAGGAGATCTGTTCAGGCGAGGGTCAGGAGCTCTGACACAGGTGAGGGTCAGGAGCTCTGTTCAGGCGAGGGTCAGGAGTTCTGTTCAGGTGAGGGTCAGGAGTTCTGTTCAGGTGAGGGTCAGGAGCTCTGTTCAGGTGAGGGTCAGGAGCTCTGTTCAGGCGAGGGTCAGGAGTTCTGTTCAGGTGAGGGTCAGGAGCTCGGACACAGGTGAGGGTCAGGAGCTCTGTTCAGGTGAGGGTCAGGAGCTCTGTTCAGGTGAGGGTCAGGAGCTCTGTTCAGGTGAGGGTCAGGAGCTCTGTTCAGGTGAGGGTCAGGAGTTCTGTTCAGGCGAGGGTCAGGAGCTCTGTTCAGGTGAGGGTCAGGAGCTCTGTTCAGGTGAGGGTCAGGAGCTCTGTTCAGGCGAGGGTCAGGAGTTCTGTTCAGGCGAGGGTCAGGAGCTCTGACACAGGCGAGGGTCAGGAGCTCTGTTCAGGCGAGGGTCAGGAGTTCTGTTCAGGTGAGGGTCAGGAGCTCTGTTCAGGTGAGGGTCAGGAGCTCTGTTCAGGCGAGGGTCAGGAGCTCTGTTCAGGTGAGGGTCAGGAGCTCTGTTCAGGTGAGGGTCAGGAGCTCGGACACAGGTGAGGGTCAGGAGCTCTGACACAGGTGAGGGTCAGGAGCTCTGACACAGGTGAGGGTCAGGAGCTCTGTTCAGGTGAGGGTCAGGAGCTCTGTTCAGGTGAGGGTCAGGAGCTCGGACACAGGTGAGGGTCAGGAGCTCTGTTCAGGCGAGGGTCAGGAGTTCTGTTCAGGTGAGGGTCAGGAGTTCTGTTCAGGCGAGGGTCAGGAGTTCTGTTCAGGCGAGGGTCAGGAGCTCTGTTCAGGTGAGGGTCAGGAGCTCTGTTCAGGTGAGGGTCAGGAGCTCTGTTCAGGTGAGGGTCAGGAGTTCTGTTCAGGCGAGGGTCAGGAGCTCTGACACAGGCGAGGGTCAGGAGCTCTGTTCAGGCGAGGGTCAGGAGTTCTGTTCAGGTGAGGGTCAGGAGTTCTGTTCAGGTGAGGGTCAGGAGCTCTGTTCAGGCGAGGGTCAGGAGTTCTGTTCAGGCGAGGGTCAGGAGCTCTGTTCAGGTGAGGGTCAGGAGCTCTGTTCAGGTGAGGGTCAGGAGCTCTGTTCAGGCGAGGGTCAGGAGCTCTGTTCAGGTGAGGGTCAGGAGCTCTGTTCAGGTGAGGGTCAGGAGCTCTGTTCAGGCGAGGGTCAGGAGTTCTGTTCAGGTGAGGGTCAGGAGCTCTGTTCAGGTGAGGGTCAGGAGCTCTGACACAGGTGAGGGTCAGGAGCTCTGTTCAGGTGAGGGTCAGGAGCTCTGTTCAGGTGAGGGTCAGGAGCTCAGACACAGGTGAGGGTCAGGAGCTCTGACACAGGCGAGGGTCAGGAGCTCTGTTCAGGCGAGGTCAGGAGTTATGTTCAGGTGAGGGTCAGGAGCTCGGACACAGGTGAGGTCAGGAGCTCTGTTCAGGCGAGGTCAGGAGCTCTGTTCAGGCGAGGTCAGGAGCTCTGACACAGGTGAGGGTCAGGAGCTCTGTTCAGGTGAGGTCAGGAGCTCTGTTCAGGTGAGGTCAGGAGTTCTGTTCAGGCGAGGGTCAGGAGTTCTGTTCAGGCAGGGTCAGGAGCTCTGACACAGGCGAGGGTCAGGAGCTCTGTTCAGGTGAGGTCAGGAGTTCTGTTCAGGCGAGGGTCAGGAGTTCTGTTCAGGCGAGGGTCAGGAGTTCTGTTCAGGTGAGGTCAGGAGCTCTGTTCAGGTGAGGGTCAGGAGCTCTGACACAGGCGAGGGTCAGGAGCTCTGACACAGGTGAGGGTCAGGAGTTCTGTTCAGGTGAGGGTCAGGAGCTCTGTTCAGGTGAGGGTCAGGAGCTCGGACACAGGTGAGGGTCAGGAGCTCTGTTCAGGTGAGGGTCAGGAGCTCGGACACAGGTGAGGTCAGGAGTTCTGTTCAGGTGAGGGTCAGGAGCTCTGTTCAGGTGAGGGTCAGGAGCTCTGTTCAGGCGAGGTCAGGAGCTCTGTTCAGGTGAGGGTCAGGAGCTCTGTTCAGGTGAGGTCAGGAGCTCTGTTCAGGTGAGGGTCAGGAGCTCGGACACAGGTGAGGTCAGGAGCTCTGACACAGGTGAGGTCAGGAGCTCTGACACAGGTGAGGTCAGGAGCTCTGTTCAGGCGAGGGTCAGGAGTTCTGTTCAGGTGAGGTCAGGAGTTCTGTTCAGGTGAGGGTCAGGAGTTCTGTTCAGGTGAGGGTCAGGAGCTCTGTTCAGGCGAGGTCAGGAGCTCTGTTCAGGTGAGGGTCAGGAGCTCGGACACAGGTGAGGTCAGGAGCTCTGACACAGGCGAGGGTCAGGAGTTCTGTTCAGGCGAGGTCAGGAGCTCTGTTCAGGCGAGGGTCAGGAGCTCTGTTCAGGTGAGGGTCAGGAGCTCTGACACAGGTGAGGGTCAGGAGCTCTGACACAGGTGAGGGTCAGGAGCTCTGACACAGGCGAGGGTCAGGAGCTCTGTTCAGGCGAGGGTCAGGAGTTATGTTCAGGTGAGGGTCAGGAGCTCGGACACAGGTGAGGTCAGGAGCTCTGTTCAGGCGAGGGTCAGGAGCTCTGTTCAGGCGAGGTCAGGAGCTCTGTTCAGGTGAGGGTCAGGAGCTCTGTTCAGGTGAGGGTCAGGAGCTCTGTTCAGGTGAGGGTCAGGAGCTTTGTTCAGGCGAGGGTCAGGAGCTCTGTTCAGGCGAGGGTCAGGAGCTCGGACACAGGTGAGGGTCAGGAGCTCTGTTCAGGTGAGGGTCAGGAGCTCTGTTCAGGTGAGGGTCAGGAGCTCTGTTCAGGTGAGGGTCAGGAGCTCGGACACAGGTGAGGGTCAGGAGCTCTGTTCAGGTGAGGGTCAGGAGCTCTGTTCAGGTGAGGTCAGGAGCTCTGTTCAGGCGAGGGTCAGGAGCTCTGTTCAGGTGAGGTCAGGAGCTCTGACACAGGTGAGGGTCAGGAGCTCTGACACAGGTGAGGGTCAGGAGCTCTGTTCAGGCGAGGTCAGGAGCTCTGTTCAGGTGAGGGTCAGGAGCTCGGACACAGGTGAGGGTCAGGAGCTCTGTTCAGGTGAGGTCAGGAGCTCTGTTCAGGCGAGGGTCAGGAGCTCTGTTCAGGTGAGGGTCAGGAGCTCTGTTCAGGTGAGGTCAGGAGCTCTGTTCAGGCGAGGTCAGGAGCTCTGACACAGGTGAGGGTCAGGAGCTCTGTTCAGGCGAGGGTCAGGAGCTCTGTTCAGGTGAGGGTCAGGAGCTCGGACACAGGTGAGGGTCAGGAGCTCTGTTCAGGTGAGGGTCAGGAGCTCTGTTCAGGTGAGGGTCAGGAGCTCTGTTCAGGTGAGGGTCAGGAGCTCTGTTCAGGTGAGGTCAGGAGCTCTGTTCAGGTGAGGGTCAGGAGCACATATTTCCACTTTCCACAGTTTTTTCACAAGCGTCCTGCTTCTTTAAGCCTTTCTCTCACTTTACTCCACACCTCTGATGTCAAGAGCTTGTTCCGTCCTTCCTGATCCCAGCGCAGCCTGCTCCTCTCTTTGTCCTGAGGTTCAGTGGGTTCAGAGCTCAGTCCGTCTGCTCTGGTCTTGGTTTTGGCCCAGTCTCTCGGAGCTCTGTGCTGGATTGTGATTGTGGCGGGCTTCCCCTCTCCCCTTCAGCCTCGACTCAGTGTTTATGTAAAAAAAGCCTAAAATCTCTGTCTGAAACCGTACTCTGCTGCTGCTGTTACTGCTGCTGGCCTCGTTTTTTTTTTTTTTTTTTTTAATTTAGGACTTCAGACGCTGCCAGCTCCTGTTCGAGTTGAGTCTCATTTTGTGAACAGACAGTGCAGCCCCCAGAGGATTGTGTTTTGGCATTTTAACCTGGCTTTTGTGAAAACTCCAGACTACAGAGCATCATTGTTTGGTCTGGCTCTAAAACAAAATGCTTCTCTGTGGTAATGGACAACAGTGAGAGAAGACAAAGGGGTGAACAGGGTTTATTTGGCAAGAGATTTGAGGAAATGCTGAAGAAAAGTGTTGGGAAGTAGAAAGTGAACTCTGAGGATGAGTTTTAGGGAGAGAAAAGTAATCTTGCACTCGAGTGACTTGGTTTTCATGAAATAAGTCTTTTGTGTGTTTTTGTTGTAAACCTCATAAACCGGGACAGTCCAGTCTCCTGAAACTGTTCCTGGAGAACTCTGACAGAAACTCTGAAGCTGCTGATGAACTGATCAAGTGCAGAACTCAGTCGAGTGACGCCAGACAAACCTGGAGCGACTTATAGCTGTGCCTGTAAGAGATCTGCCACAGACACATTTTACCTCAGCCTTCTCTAGCCTTCTGTCTGAGGGAGGGGTGTGAACAGTTTGTGTGTAGTCTTCTGTCTGAGGGAGGAGTGTGAACAGTTTGTGTGTAGTCTTCTGTCTGAGGGAGGAGTGTGAACAGTTTGTGTGTTCTTCTGTCTGAGGGAGGAGTGTGAACAGTTTGTGTGTTCTTCTGTCTGAGGGAGGAGTGTGAACAGTTCATGTGTGTTCTTCTGTCTGAGGGAGGAGTGTGAACAGTTCATGTGTGTTCTTCTCTCTGACGGAGGAGTGTGAACAGTTTGTGTGTTCTTCTGTCTGAGGGAGGAGTGTGAACAGTTTGTGTGTGTTCTTCTGCATGAGGGAGGAGTGTGAACAGTTCGTGTGTGGTCTTCTGCCTGAGGGAGGAGTGTGAACAGTTCGTGTGGTCTTCTGCCTGAGGAGGAGTGTGAACAGTTCGTGTGTGGTCTTCTGCCTGAGGGAGGAGTGTGAACAGTTCGTGTGTGGTCTTCTGCCTGAGGGAGGAGTGTGAACAGTTCGTGTGTGGTCTTCTGTCTGAGGGAGGAGTGTGAACAGTTCGTGTGTGGTCTTCTGCCTGAGGGAGGAGTGTGAACAGTTCGTGTGTGGTCTTCTGCCTGAGGGAGGAGTGTGAACAGTTCGTGTGTGGTCTTCTGTCTGAGGGAGGAGTGTGAACAGTTCATGTGTGTTCTTCTGTCTGAGGGAGGAGTGTGAACAGTTCGTGTGTGGTCTTCTGTCTGAGGGAGGAGTGTGAACAGTTCGTGTGTGGTCTTCTGTCTGAGGGAGGAGTGTGAACAGTTCGTGTGTGGTCTTCTGTCTGAGGGAGGAGTGTGAACAGTTCATGTCTGTTCTTCTGTCTGATGGAGATTAAATAATCAAGACTAAATTTGTTTATTTGTTGCAGATTGAATTGAATATTGTGGTGCATTGTCCACTGTCCTTGAGTTAACACTGATAATAAACAAAAAACAAACAATAACTTTCATTTTTAGACAGCAACAAAGTAATGCTTTATTGGTTATTGTCAAGATAAAATATGTTTTCTAAATTTGCAGAATTTGCCTCAACTCTCCAGAAAACCAGAGCTGTGTTGTTTTGTGCGGCTGACCACAGTCTCATTTGCAGAGACCAGTTTCTATTTGGTGAGTTCAGTTAAGTGTAAACAGTGAATTATGTTGGTGGTAATAGTAAAAATAATGGGTAATGGCAGGTTTATGATGGATCTGTTTATTGTAGTAAAGTGACTTTATCTAAGTTAAGATCTTAATCTCTTCCTGACTGAGTTTATGAGGGTTTTACGGTGAATACTTTGGAGGAAGTGCAGAGATATGTCTGTCTCAGATAAAACCCTTTTTCCAGACCCCTCCCTCACATTCACTCAGTGTCTCAAATAAACCTCAGTGTGGACGAACTGCACAGGTCTGAACTGGTAAAACACACGTCTAACATGTTAGCCTCACACAGAACACTGCTCAGATAAAACCTGCTCCACTCACAAAGGAACAGACGCAGACTATAGATAGAGAAGTATTATGGACCGAGACATTTGAGACGCTGAGAGTATTTACAGGCGACGCTCTCAGACTGGATTTAAACCTCAGCAGCAGAAAGAGGAAAAAGGAGAAGAGCATTTAGCAGTGTTATTAAAGGAACATTCAACAACCAATCAGAAAAAGAAAAAAATCTTTCCTCCAGAGCTCGGAGCCCAAATAACTCCCATGGATTTATTACAGTTACAGCTATGTTTGAATAAATACTAATGATTCTAATGATAGACCTGTTTAGTCTCAGTAAACAAGGACTAAACTAGGTCTAAACAAGGTCTAAACAAGGACTAAACTAGGCCTTAACTAGGTCTAAACTAGGCCTAAACTAGGTGTAAACAAGGACTAAACTAGGTCTAAACAAGGACTAAATATACTTTTTGAGCTATAAAGAGGCGGGACTTGAGCTGGTGCAGATATAAAGAGGCGGGACTTGAGCTGGTGCAGGTGTAAAGAGGTGGGACTTGAGCTGGTGCAGATATAAAGAGGCGGGACTTGAGCTGGTGCAGATATAAAGAGGCGGGACTTGAGCTGGTGCAGGTGTAAAGAGGCGGGACTTATGTGTGATGTGTGTTTTAACCAATCACAGGGCTCTCCTCCAGTGCAGCGCTGACCAGTGCCTTTGTGTTTTGATAAAGCTGTGGTGGTAAAGAAGAAAGATGTCGGTAGATTAGTCATTTGTTAGTAATGTTTCAGGATAGAAACCCAAATTATTTAGAGAATATTGGTTCTGTGTCTTTTCCACAAGTCTCTATTTTGAGCCTTTGATCCTAAAAAACAGATGGATGGACTCTTCAGGAAAATGCTGTAAAAGTCAAAAACACATGGATCTAGACTTCCCTCTCCCCAGACGTGCCGCCCTTTCCCAGACGACAAACTGTAGATGTAAAATTCTGTCAGTTTTCCTCGAGGGACTGCTGTGTTTGAGTTAATCCTCTGGTGTGGGTCTGATTCAGAGATGACAGTGTTTCTGACCCGAGTTAATCCAAGTGCATTTCCTCTCTCTGTGCTCTGTTCACAGACATGGTTTTATCTGTGACAGCTGAACAAACTGAAGGCTTATTCTCACTGGATTTATTTTTACCTCCATATTTACTCTGCAGTTAGCAAACTCCCATCTGCCCCAGAGTCTGACGTTATCTGTGTGTGTCACTGAGAAATACACTCCATCTCTTCACACACTTAAACTCGTCCCATAAATATTCCCATTTAGGTGGAAAGACCCCAAAAGAAGAAGAGTATCTGTGACGCAGTTTTTGAGTCTAAGTCACTTTCAATTCTTCGTTGTTCGAGTCCAAGTCACCAAAACCTTGAGTCGAGTCATCTTTAGTTGAAATCCAAGTCCGAGTCACTAAAGAAAAGTCCAGCTCGAGTCCAAATGAGTTATAAATCTGAAAACTGTGGGAGCCGAACTAAACAGTGACCACAGCCGGTAAACTTTACCAACCCTGGAACAAATCTGCACAGAGTGGTAAAAAAAGGCTTCAAACGTTGTGGCTGATGCTGGACTCAGTTGCTCTGTGAGCTGCTGCCTCTGGGCCGACGTTCTGCCTCCCACTTGTTTCCAGAAATAGGACTTTCCTTTGTTCCTCAAGCAATGAAACTGTTGAAATGGTGTAAAGTCCAAAATCCTTTTGGCTCTGGCACTAGTTTTTTCTTTCGTGATTGTCATGTTTTGTGCAGTTGAGTGTTTTCTTTTTTTTTCTTTTTCCTAATGCCTGGTGATGTCACTGCAAACCGATTTCCCCAAATAAAGTTATCTCTGCAGTTCTAGGCTGTTGTTCTTCTGTCTGCCTCCTTTATGACTCCTCCACCACGCGCCGCACCAGCTGCTGTTGCACAGATTTACGAGCGGCCGTCTGTAGAAAATACAGCTCTTTGTGTGGTTTACTGTGGGCCTTTTATACTCAAACACAGCTGTGACCTCACGTGACCTCCTCCTGTGTAACACCTGAACGCTGAGTTAGCAGAGACACTTTCCTGCAGCAGCGCATCAGTCTGTGAGTGTGGGTCACGTTCTAACCCCTGTAATGTCTCCAGTCGGGTCATGAGTCCAGGTCTGACCAGAAACATGTGGAGCCCGATGAGGTCACCGCACAAACACTACAGGAATGTGTGGACAGGAAGCGATGGAACCGTCCAGGAAGTGATGTAATGTCTGATAACAAGCCACGCTGAGATAAACTGACCTATCGACCGAAGCTGGTTTTCATCAGAGCCTCACAGCTGTCACTCAAACGTCCTTAAAGAGTGAATAAAGAGATATTTACTATTGTTCTGAATCTGAAATATAAGTAAGTAGTAAGTAAATTTTATTTATATAGCACCTTTCACAGATATAAATCACAAAGTGCTTTACAAAGTGCAATAAAAAACAATAAAACTTAGAGAAAAAAAAAAAAAAAAAAATTAAAACCACAGAATATTGAAACATAAAAAGCCCAATCAACTAAAAGCTTGTTTAAATAAAAGTGTCTTCAGCTGCTTTTTAAAAGAATCAACAGAAATATCCACTCGCAGTGACAGGGGCAGGGTGTTCCAGAGTCTGGGGGCGACTGCTTGGAAAGACCGGTCACCCCGGGTTTTCAAACGTGTTTTGGGGACCATTAAAAGGTTTTGACCTGAAGACCGAAGAGTGCGTGAGGAGGAGTAAGGGGTCAGCAGGTCAGTGATGTACTGGGGGGCCTGTCCATGTAGAGCTCTAAAAGTCAAGACTAAAATTTTAAAATCAATCCTGAATTTGACTGGAAGCCAATGAAGTGAAGCTAAAACCGGTGAAATGTGAGCCCTTCTGTTGGTTCCAGTTAAAAGCCTGGCTGCAGCATTTTGCACCATTTGAAGCCGACCCAGAGACAATTTGTTGAAACAAATAAAAAGAGAATTACAATAATCAAGACGAGAAGAAATAAAAGCATGAATAATCATCTCCAAGTTAGATTTAGACAATAACACTCTCAATTTAGAAATGTTTCTTAGATGATAAAAACAGTTTTTGACCAACTGTCTAGAATGACTGTCCAGAGACATAGATTGGTCAAACAGAACACCAAGGTTTCTGAGGCTCGACTGGACGGAAGAACCCAGGGAACCAAGGTGTTTTTGATTTGAAGTATTTTTGGTCAGGTGCAAAGATTAAAGTTTCAGTCTTTTTGTATTTAGCTGTAGGTAGTTATTGCATAACCAGTTCTTTAAGCAAGTCAAGCAGTTCAACAATTCAGTAAGTTTATAAAACTCAGAGTCTTTAAAAGAACAGTACAACTGAATGTCATCAGCATAAAAGTGATAAGACACATTTTTAAAACCATGAAATATTTCACTAAGAGGGCGTATGTACAATAAAAACAAAAGAGGACCTAAGACTGAGCCCTGAGGAACTCCATATGACAGAGGGGTCATTTCAGACAGAATATTGTTAATACAGACACAAAATGATCTGTCACTCAGGTAAGAGGAAAACCACTTTAGAACTGATCCAGAGAAACCCATTTCATATTGCAGACGCTTTAACAATATATTATGGTCCAGAGTATCAAAAGCAGACGATAAATCCAGTAAGATCAAGACTGAGTACTGCCCAGAGTCAGCTGCCATCATAATGTCATTTGATATCCTCAGCAGGGCAGTCTCTGTTGAATGACATTTTCGGAAGCCTGACTGAAATTTGTCTATAACATTAATTTCATTAAGAAACGCAGTCAGCTGCTCCGCCACCACTCTCTCCAGGATTTTAGATAAAAAGGCAATTTAGAGATTGGCCTGTAGTTGTTTGGTTCAAAAGAATCCAAATTGGGCTTCTTCAGAATGGGGCTGACGACCGCTTGTTTAAAAGAGCTGGGCACAGAACCAGTTGAAAGAGAAAGGTTGATCAGTTTAACAACATAAGGACCAACTAAATCAAATACATTTAAAAGCAACGAAGCTGGCATTACATCCAGAGGGCTTGATGATGGTTTCACTTTTTAGTAGACCCTTGATATCCTCTTCAGTGACAGGTGAGAAGGTGGACCAAGAGCACTGAGGAGATAAACCCCAGGATGTGTGGACAGAGGATGGGTTTATAGAAGCTCGTATATCATGTACCTTATTCACAAAGGAATTTAAAAACCTGTTGCAGTCAGACTTTGAGTGGACTGGTAAATGAGGAGCTAAAGGACATACAATTCTTGATATTGTGTCAAACAGGACTTTAGGATTTTTCTTGTTCAGCACAACAAGATTAGAGAAATATGCAGATCTGGCCTGTTTTATTATATCATTTAGTGACATGATGAGCTCCTTCAAGTGCAGTCTGTGGACTTCCAAACTTGTGCATTTCCACAAACGTTCTGTTTTTCGACAGTTTCTCCTACAAGATAAGATTTCCTCATTTATCCAAGGGCAGGGATTTTTAGGCGTGGTGTGCTTACTTTTTAGCGGAGCAACCTTATTTAAAACAGACAAACAGTGCTTATTAAAAGACTGCATAAAAGATTCAGGCTCACTACAGCCATCAAAACGATCGGGTCAAATGACTTGAAAATTTCTCAGCTGTGGATCCATTTATGATGCGTCTTTGTGACATCAGTTTGGAAGGAAGATAGTCCACACTGGAATGCAAGTTAAAAGATATACAGCAGTGGTCTGTCACATTAGTGTCTGTAACACTCAACTGGTCAATGTTCAGGCCTAAAGAGAAAACAAGGTCCAAAGTGTGGCCTTTGGTGTGTGTAGGACCAGAGACATGCTGCTTAAAATGAAATGCTTCAGTGAGTGTTAAAAACTCAGATGCCAGATTACGAAGCATCGTCGATATGGAGGTTAAAATCCCGAGTATCAGAACATTATCAAGTTTGATAATTGAAGATAAAAATTCAGAGAAATCCTCTAAAAACAAGCGTCCAGGACCAGGAGGTCGGTAAATTAAAATGCAATAAAATGAGTCATTGTTGCCAACCTTAGTCATCTGCATCTCAAAGGAGTCGAAAGAGTCTGGGTTCATCAACCTGCAGCAGAAACAGTCCCGGTACACGAGTGCGAGTCCGCCTCCTCGCCGCGAGACCCGCGGTGTCCCAAACACAGAACAGTTCGGAGGGCACAGCTCGTTCAGATGAGTGTACTCCATTTCACGCTGCCAGGTCTCTGTTAAAAACATAAAGTCAAGGCGTTCCTTTGAGAATAACTCGCTGAGGAAGAAGGCCTTGTTTGCAATGGAGCGAGCGTTGAGCAGAGCAATCCGAGTCGGCTGTGCCAGATCCAAGGCGGTGCGCGCTGACCATCAGGGCAGCGCAGCGGTGACAGGACGTGGTCACTATTGACCACCCGGCATGTAACAGGACACAGGACCCGCTCACGTGGAGGGAAGTGTCGGAGCCGCCGAATCGGAAAAATCCGGTCAGATTGGAGGGACGGAGACGCACCGGACGAGTTCCCGCCAGATTCACGGACCGGAACCGACCGCAGGCACCGCTCGTCCCAGACAGATCCGAGCCGCTCGGACTTGGTAGTTGCCCACGGTGTTTTCTCAGCCTGGCCCGACGCCAGCCCTCAATCCCCGCTTCCTTCTCTTGCGCGGGGCTTAGCAACAGGTACTCCAGTGATGACGTGGAGCACTCAAAAACTGGAGGGAAAAACTCCGCGTACCTGGCCCAGGTAACACAAAAGTCTTTCATCTGCTCGTTTATTCGAAATAGAGTATGTCGATCATATTCAAAAGCAGCTGATGCACAGTTACTTGTTGTAAGGGCTGATAAGGCAACAAACATCACTAGAAAACACAAAATTACATTAGCGAACAGACAGGAGCAGAGGCAATGCCGAACACAGGCGCCATCTTGGACTCAGTATGATGATAATATGAAGAGTTGTGTCTGGATTCTGTTGTAGAGGGAGGTCTTTAGAAACAATAACTCAAGAGCAGCATTTCTGAAGGGGTGAGGGGTGAGGGGTAAAGGGGTGAGGGGTTAAAGGGTGAGGGTGGTTAAAGGGGGTAAAGGGTTAGGAGGGTAAAGGGGGTGAGGGTAAAAGGCGTGAGGGGTAAAGGGGTGAGGGGGTAAAGGGGTGAGGGGTGAGGAGGGTAAAGGGGTGAGGGGGTGAGGAGGGTAAAGGGGTGAGGATGTGGGGGTAAAGGGGTGAGGAGGGTAAAGGGTGAGGAGGGTAAAGGGGTGAGGGGGTTAGGAGGGTAAAGGGGTGAGGGGGTTAGGAGGGTAAAGGGGTGAGGAGGGTAAAGGGGGTGAGGGGTGAGGGGTAAAGGGTGAGGAGGGTAAAGGGGTGAGGAGGGTTAGGAGGGTAAAGGGGTGAGGAGGGTAAAGGGGGTTAGGAGGGTAAAGGGGTGAGGAGGGTAAAGGGGGTGAGGGGGTAAAGGGTGAGGAGGGTAAAGGGGGTGAGGGGTAAAGGGTGAGGAGGGTAAAGGGGGTGAGGGGGTAAAGGGGTGAGGAGGGTAAAGGGGTGAGGAGGGTAAAGGGGTGAGGAGGGTTAGGAGGGTAAAGGGGTGAGGAGGGTAAAGGGGGTGAGGGGTAAAGGGGTGAGGAGGGTAAAGGGGTGAGGAGGGTAAAGGGGTGAGGGGGTAAAGGGGGTGAGGGGTGAGGGGTAAAGGGTGAGGAGGGTAAAGGGGTGAGGAGGTGAGGGGGTAAAGGGGTGAGGATGTGGGGGTAAAGGGGTGAGGAGGGTAAAGGGTGAGGAGGGTAAAGGGGTGAGGGGGTTAGGAGGGTAAAGGGGTGAGGGGGTTAGGAGGGTAAAGGGGTGAGGAGGGTAAAGGGGGTGAGGGGTGAGGGGGTAAAGGGTGAGGAGGGTAAAGGGGTGAGGAGGGTTAGGAGGGTAAAGGGGTGAGGAGGGTAAAGGGGGTGAGGGGTAAAGGGTGAGGAGGGTAAAGGGGGTGAGGGGTAAAGGGGTGAGGAGGGTAAAGGGGTGAGGAGGGTAAAGGGGTGAGGGGGTTAGGAGGGTAAAGGGGTGAGGAGGGTAAAGGGGTGAGGGGTAAAGGGGTGAGGAGGGTAAAGGGGTGAGGAGGGTAAAGGGGTGAGGGGTAAAGGGGGTGAGGGGTGAGGGGTAAAGGGTGAGGAGGGTAAAGGGGTGAGGAGGTGAGGGGGTAAAGGGGTGAGGAGGGTAAAGGGGTGAGGGGTGAGGAGGGTAAAGGGGTAGGGGTGAGGGGGTAAAGGGGTGAGGGGGTGAAGAGGGGTGAGGGGAGAGGGGGTAAAGGGGTGAGGGGTAAAGGGGTGAGGGGGTGAAGAGGGGTGAGGGGAGAGGGGTGAGGGGAGAGGAGGGTAAAGGGTGAGGGCACCAGTTCTGTTTCTGTGAACGGACACTAAACTAACACTGGTGCTGAGTTCAGGTGGAACTCTAAAGGTGAAGGTGGCCACAGCCGTGTCTCACCTGCAGAGATTCTTTTGACCAATCACAGCAGACTTGTCTTAAAGACGCAGATGTCATAAGTCAAAAACTATAGAATGAGTCTGGTCTTTGGGTCTTACTTCACTGATTCATAAATCCATCATCTTTTCTATTTATCCCAAACAGAGACACCAATAACACTTTTGTGTCGCACTTCTTTCTTCAGATGATGTGCCTGACTCTGAATGCTCTGTGTTTTTTGTAGAATCCGTCCAGTCCCGGTTCATCCAGGTCCGAGTCAGCAGTACGTCCTAAAACCCAAATACTACCATCACACGCAGACGCACGTCCATCCTCCGCCTCATCCTCCGCCGGGACGGCCCATCCCTCTGTCGCTGGGACACAACCCGCTCCACGGTCAGTAAAGTTTCAAACAGACTACAACTGGACTTGTACAGGTTTGACTTGGGCCTTTGTTGGTTTTGAATGGTTAAATGCTTTTTGGGCGGTTTAACTTGGACTGTAACTGGTTTTAAGTGGCTTTATCGCCCTGGTTTCAGAGTCTAACTCAGACTTTACCAGGTTTAAAGTCTTTTACTTGGAACAGTCTAGAACCGGTTTGTGTGGTCTAACTCAGAAAAGTTAAATGTGCTTTAACTCGGGCCAGCACTGGTTTTGAATGGTTTAAAACTGGTTTTAGATGGATTTGTCGGTTTAGTAAATGTTGGTTTAAACTCTTGGGTCAGTCACATGACTTTGGACTCATTTAGTTTTGCCAGAATTGAACAAACCTCTGGAGTTCTGTTAAAAGAAAATGTTAAACTAGGACAGTTTTTTTTCTCTCTTTTCAGAAATATTATTTATTTGTGCAGAACAGAAAAGTGGAAGTATTGATGGACAGGCTCCATTATTATTATTATTATCAATAATTACACTGTCCGTATCACAAGGAACTGTTTGAATGGCATTAAAAACTAAAACATTTACACTTGTGTCATGAAAGAACCAGAGAACCCACAGTGTGTTTGTGCTGCTCGCTCTGGTCCAATATGAATTATTACAGTTATTTTCAGACAAAAGCACAGACTGTGAGAGAAACAGCTGCAGGAGCCCCTCTCAGACTAAATAAAGGGTCCAGAGGGACTAAATATTATCCTGACAATGTGGGAGTATTGGTAACGTGCCTTGAGTTAACTTCTGAACTGAACTAAATCTGTTCTTGGTCTATCTTTGTCGTTCAAAGACATTTAAATTGAATTTAATTTTAAAAGAATGATCAAACAATCTCAAAGTAAAGTGTTGAAGCGTACAGTTTGTGGACGACATGAGCTGCCAGTTAAACACAACATAGCTCTCATTTCTTCACAAAAGTGTCTTCAGTGAGCACTTTTTGTTTGTGAAATGTTTTATTTAGCAGGTTTCCGTTTGCTCCTGGTCCGTCAGCCTCGGGCCTGTGCAGCGGAAATAAATCTGATCCATATCACGTTCTACCTGGATAAATACCTCGTTAGAACAAGACAATCATGACCAATGTTTAAAGTCATTATGGACTGTACAATCTTCTAAAAACAAAATCATATCTAGAAAAGCGCTTATCGTTTAAGAAGTCCTGTAATAATGTGAATGTTTGTGAAAACGTGTCGTGACAAGATAAGCATTTATCTTGTTCGAACACGTCCCATTATAAACGTGACACAGCTGCTGTTGGAATGTGGACGCCTCTTTAATGTTGGCATTTTAGCAACAATTACACATTATTTTAAATTCACTTCAGTAATAAAGGCCACATCTGGAGCTTAAACGTTCCTTTTGGAGCTCAGGAAGTGCCTCTCAGTCTTAAGTCTGACTCAAACTCCATCCATTATTTACTCACAAGCTGCTCACGTTTCTCTTCACCTCCAGCTGCTTCCTTTCGTCTCATTTATGAGAGACTTGGTCCAAACGCTCCCGAGAGACATAAAGAGCTCTTGGTTTTTAAAGCTGGCCGCCGCACAAGTATCTGACTCAGGAGCGCCGGTGATTTCTGGCTCCTGCGGCGCGTCAGTTTTGGGAGCGCGCTGTGAAAGCTCTGAGAGTGGTCTGTGGCTTTAGAGAATGTGCAGCAGCAGACTCAGATTCAGGACTTTTATTGGACACGTTTGTCACAGAGCAGAGTAAATAAAGCCTACACAGTCTCAGGCGGAGAGTTTTATGGCAATGGCCTCTTTTTTTTAACCAAACAATTCATGATGTCATCAGTTTTTTTTTTTTAAACAGGGGGTTCTGCTGCTAATACAGTTTAAAAGCTCAACAGAGAAACAGATATAAAGGATTTCCTTAAATGGACAGAAGGACCATCTGATACTATTCCAAACATAGTCGCTCCACTAGACTCCAGACACAATCCTGGATTTTAATGCATTCAAAACAAGTTTTATTTAGTCTTATTTAGAAAGGTTTAGATTCTTTTCAGACAGACGGCTGGAGGAGGTTCTCAGTCGTCCAGGACACTCTAGAGGTTTAGCTGAAGGCTTCTGGACAAAGGCTGAGGGTAAAGATGAAATAATTTTGACTAAAAAAGGGCCTTGGATGAACGTTCAGAAGCCTTCCTCAAAACCTTTTCTGGCCTTGCCTCTGTTATCGGCTGCTGGTTCGGCTCAGGTGAGTCAGCTGCTGGTTTGGCTCAGGTGAGTCAGCTGCTGGTTTGGCTCAGGTGAGTCAGCTGCTGGTTTGGCTCAGGTGAGTCAGCTGCTGGTTTGGCTCAGGTGAATCAGCTGCTGGTTTGGCTCAGGTGAGTCAGCTGCTGGTTCGGCTCAGGTGAATCAGCTGCTGGTTCGCTCAGGTGAATCAGCTGCTGGTTTGGCTCAGGTGAGTCAGGTGAATCAGGTGCTGGTTCGGCTCAGGTGAGTCAGGTGCTGGTTCGGCTCAGGTGAGTCAGGTGAATCAGCTTCTGGTTCGGCTCAGGTGAGTCAGCTGCTGGTTTGGCTCAGGTGAGTCAGCTGCTGGTTTGGCTCAGGTGAGTCAGCTGCTGGTTTGGCTCAGGTGAGTCAGCTGCTGGTTTGGCTCAGGTGAATCAGCTGCTGGTTTGGCTCAGGTGAGTCAGCTGCTGGTTCGGCTCAGGTGAATCAGCTGCTGGTTCGGCTCAGGTGAATCAGCTGCTGGTTTGGCTCAGGTGAGTCAGGTGAATCAGGTGCTGGTTCGGCTCAGGTGAGTCAGGTGCTGGTTCGGCTCAGGTGAGTCAGGTGAATCAGCTTCTGGTTCGGCTCAGGTGAGTCAGCTGCTGGTTCGGCTCAGGTGAGTCAGGTGCTGGTTCGGCTCAGGTGAATCAGCTGCTGGTTTGGCTCAGGTGAGTCAGCTGCTGGTTCGGCTCAGGTGAGTCAGGTGCTGGTTCGGCTCAGGTGAGTCAGGTGAATCAGCTGCTGGTTTGGCTCAGGTGAGTCAGCTGCTGGTTCGGCTCAGGTGAGTCAGGTGAATCAGCTGCTGGTTTGGCTCAGGTGAGTCAGCTGCTGGTTCGGCTCAGGTGAGTCAGGTGAATCAGCTTCTGGTTCGGCTCAGGTGAGTCAGGTGCTGGTTCGGCTCAGGTGAGTCAGGTGAATCAGCTTCTGGTTCGGCTCAGGTGAGTCAGCTGCTGGTTCGGCTCAGGTGAGTCAGGTGCTGGTTCGGCTCAGGTGAGTCAGGTGAATCAGCTTCTGGTTCGGCTCAGGTGAGTCAGGTGCTGGTTCGGCTCAGGTGAGTCATGTGAATCAGCTGCTGGTTCGGCTCAGGTAAGTCAGGTGAGTCAGGTGCTGGTTCGGCTCAGGTGAGTCAGGTGCTGGTTCGGCTCAGGTGAGTCAGGTGCTGGTTCGGCTCAGGTGAGTCATGTGAATCAGCTGCTGGTTCGGCTCAGGTGAATCATGTGAATCAGCTGCTGGTTCGGCTCAGGTGAGTCAGGTGCTGGTTCGGCTCAGGTGAGTCATGTGAATCAGCTGCTGGTTCGGCTCAGGTAAGTCAGGTGAGTCAGGTGCTGGTTCGGCTCAGGTGAGTCAGGTGCTGGTTCGGCTCAGGTGAGTCAGGTGAGTCAGGTGCTGGTTCGGCTCAGGTGAGTCAGGTGCTGGTTCGGCTCAGGTGAGAAACCACGTGCAGGTCCGTGTGTGTGGTGTCGAAAGCGTTGTTCCAGTTAAAGATCGTGACAGTGCAGAGCGTGACTGAGTGAAAGTGGACGGGACAGAAGGTGCTAAACCAGACAGTTGTGTAGTGAGCAAACAAACCTGAGAGCGACAAGAACAATCATTTAAGCCACACCCCTCTCAGGTAGAACCTCCCACTCTGCGCCGACTCCAACCACCCAACACTGCAGAAAGATTCCCTGCAGGGACGTTCTCTTGAATGTGAGCAGATCTTAAGAAAATAGTTCCTTTGTGTTTAAACCTTCAACAAAAGTGGGCAGCTGTAGAAACAAACAGGAACTATTGTCACGAGAGCCCCACAGTTGTCACATGTCACGAACAAACAGCATCATTTTTTTTCACATTTGGACTTTAAACTTGAACATTTCCACAGCACCTTTAATAACTCGTCCTGAGGAATGCTACTGAATTTTCTCGGACTGTGTTGCTTTGGAGTAAACCTGAACAGCTCTGTAAATCCCTTGTGTTTGCTCTGAGTCTGTGAATGCCACAGAAATGACTGGACTTCCCTCCGAGACTGAGCAGAGAGCGGAGGCAGCGTTTCAAACCAGATCCAACCCAGTGACCACTTTTAGAAACAGCCTTTATAGAAATATTCAACAGGCTTGGCTCGTTTTAGCCTTTTCTCCCCAAAACATGAAACTGGAGCGACCGCCCGCCCCACTTCCTTCGTAATGACACACACTCCGGAGCCAGTTTTCTCATCAGGACGTCCAGAGGAAACGACGGTGGTCACACACAGCAATACGATCGATTTTTCAGATCGGTTCACAGTTCTTTTGTTGACTTTAGGAAGGTTTATGAGTTTACACAAGGATTCTCACTGAGAACGGAGTCTGGAGAAACCACAGACGGCAGAGGCGTGTGAGAGATAATACAGAGTTAAAAACACGGAGGACATAAAGACCAGACCTCACACAAACTGTTAACTTCAGAAACCTGATTCATCTGTCCTCTGATGCTCTGATTTATCAAGACAACTATGTTGTTAAAGTCAAAAAGTTATGTTTAAAGTCATTAAATCAAAACATGGAGATGTAAAAGTTAATTTAATGCTGCAACCTTTTGTCTAAAGCTGAAGTCTGATTATTTATCCTGCCATAAAGAGTTGTAAATGTCAGCACTAAACACAGATATATCATAATGAATATTACTCATCCATTATTCACTCCACAGTCACACGCTGGTGGTGTAAGCCACATCTGTGACACAGCTGCCCCGGGACCGACTGACAGAGACGTTTACACCTTCGACCTACACCAAACATTCATTCCCCAGAGCCACGGACACAACGACAGTCTGACCTGTGGAAAGAGCAGGAATTGAACCGCCAACCTTCTGGTTGTAGGATGATCACCGAGCCACTGCATGTGTTTTAATTTTGTTGAAGGTGACATTTAAATGTCTGCACCACTTTTTAAGATTTCTTTGTTCTGTCCAGGTTTAAACAGTTTGGACTCAAAGGTGGTTTTGTTGAAGAGCCCGTGGAAGTCTTTTCTCGTGGCGACAGGTCATAACCCACGCGTTTAGGCTTTTCTAAGAGGTTTGTGTGGAGGTCCCATTAGCAGCAGGTGAAGGAAGTGTGGCTAAGGCGTCATCGTTTCAGATGTGTGGATAAAAAACCTGCTAGCTTAGTTCGTAGAGCACTCGCACATTCGCAAGAACACGGGAGACCCGGTTTGAACCCCCCCCCGCCATGTTTCCTGTCGACAATTATCAATAAAGGCCTAGAATTCTGATAAAAGCGCCTTGCGGACACGTCTAAGCCCGTCACTGACTGAGCGTCACATTAATTAATTCAGTGACAGTTCTCATCACAAGCAAAAACGTTCCTTTACGAGCTGGAGTTTTATTTAAGCATTGAACAGTTGCTTAAATATGTTTAGAGCCTCTTATCCTTTATTCAAGTCACAAATGCAGTTCTATTATGTTTTGAAATGATTTATCAGCACTTTGTTGCTCCAGCCACAGTTCAACCACAGAAGCAGATTATATTAAACAAATCCAAAGGGTAACTGAACACTTTTGTTTTTTATTGAAGGTTCCCTGCCTGCTCCTCTTCTCTGATTGGTTGTTTAAGGTCTTGTTTTTCTACCTATTTCTCCTAGTTACATTTCCTAGATGGACTTATTTTTGTTCCTGGTTTAATTTCTTATTTCGAAAGTGTAGAAAAACCTCAGTGAAGAATATAATCCACTGAACACTGTCACGTTCAGTCCAGGACTTCAGTTTTTATCCTGGTGGGCAGAGAGTGCAGCAGAGCAGCACTTATTTCAGTTCAGTTTTTTTTTGGCCGGCGGTGGAAGTGGGTTGTAAAAGCCCGGTCTCGGTCCCGGCCCGGTCCAGACAGTAGCAGGGTCTGAGTGTTTTTTGGCACAGAGCGAGGAGAACGCTTCTCCAGATGTGACCCAGTGTCGTGTGTTGGGCTGCTCTGAGGAATAATACGTTTTAGAGGCAAGCTTCAGACGCAGGGGACGGACCGGAGCGGGTTTAGAGAGGTCTACAGACGGAGCAGAGCCAGGTGTGAAGTCCAGTCTGGGGTAAAACCTCAGGGTCACACTTCATAAAGACACGTGTCCAAAGGAATGAGCTGGTCTGAGTGAGTCGGCAGACCGGAACACTTTATTCTGTTGGAGCAGGGTTCAGGACGCGCTCATTAGTTTATCCTTGTACAGCACGACTAATGTGCGTTCTCCCAGTGGAGCCACAGTGGCCCGATCCAACCCCAGAAGAAAACCTATGTGCTCTGTTAGGAATGTTTTTTAAGTCACGTTGAGCTAAAAAACACACAAACGAGCAGCACATTTTATAAAGAAAAGTCACTGTGACCTGCTCCTTCTCGCTTCTGATCGGCTCAAAAGTAGCAGAAGTGAATATATATATAAGTATTTAAGTAGTTTGTTGTATTTTAAAACTACATTTGGGCTTTAGTTGGCGTTCCTCTTTGGTTTTGGACTTTCTGCGTCGTGTGTTCCTCTGTTATTGAGTGGCTGCTGCAGCAGGGCACTTCCTGAGATACCATTAACATCGGGTGCTTTTCTTTTATTAAGAAAGTTAATCAGGACCTCCAAAATACTAATGCAGTCCACCAAACTGAAGTTTAGAGCTGTAAACGTTTAGCTCCTTGTTCAGCGTCAGAGCAGACCTTGTTAAACATCGAGCGACTGAAGAACATATTTATCCCTGTTTTTTCTGTAAAAAGAGTTGAATACACACTTTCTCTGTTTTATCACCAGACATTACTTCCTTTTTGGCGTCAGTGTCGACCAATGGGAGCGCTCCTTTTTCAGAAGTGAGCTGTGATTGGAGCTTCTGTTCAGGACTGATCATTCTCATCTATTAAGATCCTTGATGATAAAGTTAAAATGAGATTAGGAGATTAAACGTATATTCTGTCAGTGACTCGATGCTGAGGCAGATGAGGAAAAGCAAAACATAAAACACTATCAACAACTTTAAATGCTTTTATAGACAATGGAACTTCAGCAAATGTTATATTAGAGTCAGATACACTAGCATCTTTCCAAATAAACGTCTGCTTTTCCTTAAGACATGCTTTAAAGGGCTCTTTGGTGAGACTGCTTCAATACATCCTCAACGAGCGGTGACTAGGTGATAAATATCTGAAATATTTACTTAGCTTTACAATTTAAAAATAAACTCTGCTTTGGTCTTTTAGGAGCCTTACTTTTCAGGTCAGAGGTCAAGTGTCCTGTGTCTAATCTGAGAATCCAAACGGCTGCAGCAATCACTGATCAGGGTGACGGTTTTCCACAGTGTTCCTGGGGTCAGAGGTCACCCTGGGGTCAAATATCTCAGAGACCAGAACTGAACAAAAACAGCAAATGGAACTTTATTCAGAGAAAGGCAGTAAAATCTGCAGTTTTATGAACCAAATGTTTGTTGTTTGTGGCTCGGGGGTTGTTCACAAACGAGTCCACGGACAAGCCCTAGTCCTGGTTTAGTCCTGGTCTAGTCCTGGCTTAGTCCTGGTCTAGTCCCAGGTCCAGCTCCTCTTTCGGGCCTCTTTAGTTCTGTGTTTTATTAAAAATGTGTTATTTCTAGGTCCAGTGCTGGTTTCTAACCCGTCTCCTGTGTGTTCTGTCTCAGTGGGGAACCACACAGGTCGGATCAAAGTGGTCTTCACTCCAACCATCTGTAAACTGACCTGCGTCGGAGGCAGGTGCCACAACAACTGTGAGCTCGGCAACACCACCACCATCATCAGCGAGAACGGCCGCTCCACCGACACGCTCACCGCGCCCAACTTCAGAGTGGGTCAGTATCAAACACGGACCTCAGAGTGGGTCAGTGTCAAACACGGACCTCAGAGTGGGTCAGTGTCAAACACGGACCTCAGAGTGGGTCAGTGTCAAACGCAGACCTCGAAGAGGGTCAGTGTCAAACACGGACCTCAGAGTGGGTCAGTGTCAAACACGGACCTCAGAGTGGGTCAATGTCAAACGCAGACCTCGAAGAGGGTCAGTGTCAAACACGGACCTCAGAGTGGGTCAGTGTCAAACACGGACCTCAGAGTGGGTCAGTATCAAACACGGACCTCAGAGTGGGTCAGTGTCAAACACGGACCTCAGAGTGGGTCAGTGTCAAACGCGGACCTCAGAGTGGGTCAGTGTCAAACGCGGACCTCAGAGTGGGTCAGTGTCAAACGCGGACCTCAGAGTGGGTCAGTATCAAACACGGACCTCAGAGTGGGTCAGTGTCAAACACGGACCTCAGAGTGGGTCAGTGTCAAACACGGACCTCAGAGTGGGTCAGTGTCAAACGCAGACCTCGAAGAGGGTCAGTGTCAAACACGGACCTCAGAGTGGGTCAGTGTCAAACACGGACCTCAGAGTGGGTCAATGTCAAACGCAGACCTCGAAGAGGGTCAGTGTCAAACACGGACCTCAGAGTGGGTCAGTGTCAAACACGGACCTCAGAGTGGGTCAGTATCAAACACGGACCTCAGAGTGGGTCAGTGTCAAACACGGACCTCAGAGTGGGTCAGTGTCAAACACGGACCTCAGAGTGGGTCAGTGTCAAACGCGGACCTCAGAGTGGGTCAGTGTCAAACGCGGACCTCAGAGTGGGTCAGTATCAAACACGGACCTCAGATTGGGTCAGTGTCAAACACGGACCTCAGAGTGGGTCAGTGTCAAACGCAGACCTCAGAGTGGGTCAGTGTCAAACACGGACCTCAGAGTGGGTCAGTGTCAAACGCAGACCTCAGAGTGGGTCAGTGTCAAACACGGACCTCAGAGTGGGTCACAGCAGGGGTGATCTTTACTTTGATTTTCGTCAGTGTTAGTCACAATGACCCAGAGGAAGCTGTCTCTGTCGACTGTATGTGTTGGCTTCCTGCTCAGTGTTTCCCATAAAGCAGTGGGACCCACATCAGAGAGCAGCAGCAGCAGGAGTAGGTGTTAAACCTGTCGAGACTCGCTCTCCTCCTCCTCCTTCTCCTCTTCCTCTGTTCTGTCCCTCTCTTCTCTCTCTCATGGGTTTTATCGCACGAGTGTCAGACTCTGGCCTGAGCCAGAAACTCGGGATCAAAGTATGACTCACTCCTCACATTTGAGCCGAATAATCACTGAAGGGCTTTAGGATCCATGCTCTGGGTTTAGACCTGGTTTAGACCTTCTTTAGACCTGGTTAAGACCTTGTTAAGACCTTGTTTAGGCCTGGTTTAGACCAGGTTTAGTCCTGGTTTAGACCTGGTTTAGTCCTGGTTTAGACCTGGTTTAGTCCTGGTTTAGACCTTGTTTAATCCTGGTTTAATGCTGGTTTAGTCCTGGTTTAATCCTGTTTTAGTCCCTTTTTGGACACACCACAGTTTGTGGGTTTGTTTTATGTTACTTTTATGTTTTATTGTTTTTTCTCCGTCAGTGGCTGTAGTTTGTGTTTTCTCCGTCAGTGGCAGTAGTTTGTGTTTTCTCCGTCAGTGGCTGTAGTTTGTGTTTTCTCCGTCAGTGGCAGTAGTTTGTGTTTTCTCCGTCAGTGGCTGTAGTTTGTGTTTTCTCCGTCAGTGGCTGTAGTTTGTTGTTTCTCCGTCAGTGGCTGTAGTTTGTGTTTTCTTCGTCAGTGGCTGTAGTTTGTGTTTTCTCCGTCAGTGGCTGTAGTTTGTGTTTTCTCCGTCAGTGGCAGTAGTTTGTGTTTTCTCCGTCAGTGGCTGTAGTTTGTGTTTTCTCCGTCAGTGGCTGTAGTTTGTTGTTTCTCCGACAGTGGCTGTAGTTTGTGTTTTCTTCGTCAGTGGCTGTAGTTTGTGTTTTCTCCATCAGTGGCTGTAGTTTGTTTTTTCTCCGTCAGTGGCTGTAGTTTGTGTTTTCTCCGTCAGTGGCTGTAGTTTGTTTTTTCTCCGTCAGTGGCTGTAGTTTGTGTTTTCTCTGTCAGTGGCTGTAGTTTTTGTTTTCTCCGTCAGTGGCTGTAGTTTGTGTTTTCTTCGTCAGTGGCTGTAGTTTATGTTTTCTCCGTCAGTGGCTGTAGTTTGTGTTTTCTTCATCAGTGGCTGTAGTTTGTGTTTTCTTTGTCAGTGGCTGTAGTTTGTGTTTTCTCCGTCAGTGGCTGTAGTTTGTGTTTTCTCCGTCAGTGGCAGTAGTTTGTGTTTTCTCCGTCAGTGGCTGTAGTTTATGTTTTCTACATCAGTGGCTGTAGTTTGTTTTTTCTCCGTCAGTGGCTGTAGTTTGTGTTTTCTCCGTCAGTGGCAGTAGTTTGTGTTTTCTCTGTCAGTGGCTGTAGTTTAATTTTTTCTCCGTCAGTGGCTGTAGTTTGTGTTTTCTCCGTCAGTGGCTGTAGTTTGTGTTTTCTCCGTCAGTGGCTGTAGTTTGTGTTTTCTCCGTCAGTGGCTGTAGTTTGTGTTTTCTCCGTCAGTGGCTGTAGTTTGTGTTTTCTCCGTCAGTGGCTGTAGTTTGTGTTTTCTCCGTCAGTAGCTGTAGTTTGTGTTTTCTCCGTCAGTGGCTGTAGTTTGTGTTTTCTCCGTCAGTGGCTGTAGTTTGTGTTTTCTCCGTCAGTGGCAATAGTTTGTTTTCTCCGTCAGTGGCAGTAGTTTGTGTTTTCTCCGTCAGTGGCTGTAGTTTAATTTTTTCTCCGTCAGTGGCAGTAGTTTGTGTTTTCTTCAACAGTGGCTGTAGTTTGTGTTTTCTTCGTCAGTGGCTGTAGTTTGTGTTTTCTCCGTCAGTGGCTGTAGTTTGTGTTTTCTCCGTCAGTGGCAGTAGTTTGTGTTTTCTCCGTCAGTGGCTGTAGTTTAATTTTTTCTCCGTCAGTGGCAGTAGTTTGTGTTTTCTCCGTCAGTGGCTGTAGTTTGTGTTTTCTCCGTCAGTGGCTGTAGTTTGTGTTTTCTCCGTCAGTGGCTGTAGTTTGTGTTTTCTCCGTCAGTGGCTGTAGTTTGTGTTTTCTCCGTCAGTGGCTGTAGTTTGT
>JALDNG010001521.1:32500-63665 GCA_024349245.1 Neodontobutis hainanensis
CTTCCAAAAGTGTCAGAAATGTCCCCAGAAACCCTGTGAGTATATCCAACTCACTCGTGTCTGTTTTTAGAAGATCCTTTCACTTTCCAGCTGTTGTTTGAGTGTTTATCAGAGCGCTGTCGAGAGGCTGTGACATTTCCGGAGTTTGACTGAAGGACTCGCTCTGGTCTCGTTGTAAAGTGTATTTATATCAGAGGAGTTATAAACAAGTGTGTTCTCTCTGGAAATAACTCAGTCACCTGCCTTTAATAAAGCCTGTTGCCGTCCAGAAATACACTTTCTCAGAGTTAATTCAACTCTTAGGATAGGTTAAAGATTAGATAGATTATCACTCTGTATGTAATTCAGATTTATCAGAATAAAATTTTAGATTTGTTTGTCTGACGCTGGCTTGTTGTCTCTGTTTCCTCCGTTTAACTCACATCCACACATTTCTGTCATTTCTCATTTAGGATTTTAATAAAACGAATGCTCTCTTCTCTTTTCCTCTCGCTCGCAGCCATCCCTCTCATCGACTGTCCTCAGGGCTACAAGAGAGTCAACAGCTCACACTGCCAAGGTACGGGCCGGGCTCAGAGCAGACCAGCCGCTAAACGTCTGACATTCGACTGAAGTTCTGTTGCAAATATGACGACATGAGAGCACACTTAACACTTTGAAGAAAGGTGGAGAGAACAGTTACATAATGAGTGAGAGTGAGTCCGTCTGTGTCGGAGAAGACTCACTGTGGAGGCTTTAATGTGACACTCGCGGCCCTTAAACCGGAGTACGCCAATTCTTTTTTATGATTGTGGAAAAAAGAACAGTTTAATCTCCTTTTCTCGTGTTGTATCAGGAATCATCTGAGTCATTTAGACTTTATTATCAAGGATTTTCATAGCTTTTAATCATTTTTAGAAGCTTTGTCTAATCACAGCTCGCTTCAGGAAAATGGAGCGCTCCCATTGGTCGCCACTGATGTCAATAAGGAAGTAATGTCTTGTGATAAAACAGAAGAGGTGTATATTCTTTTTACAGAAACAGAAACAGAGCAAAAACTGAGATAAATATTGTCTTCAGTCGATGTTTAAGTGTCGTTCTGACGCTGACGTCTGAGCTTTTCTAAACTTCAGTTTGGTGGAATGGAGTTTTATTGGAGGAAACATTGTTCCAGTTTGACTTTTTTAATGAAAGAAAAGCAGGAGAGGTGCCTCTGCTGCTGGAGGGAGTGGCTCTGAGACAGGGACAGGAAAAGGAAGTGTGTGGGACGAAGGATCTGTTTCAAAAAGGTGCAAAGGTCAGAGGTCTCCTACGAGAACCCTTGTCCTCAGACGAGCTTTAATGTTGGGTTTGAACAGATCTAAATTTGATTCAACAGTTTAATTTCTACAGCACAATTCATACACTGGACAACTGACAGTGCTTTACAGAAATAAACGACAGATTTACGATTAGAGACAAGATTTAGAAGATGTAAAATACAGAATTCAAAAACATAAAAGTGCAGATAAAACTATTTCATCTGTCTTTTCTGAATATTTAGATTTGTTTCAGTTCTGCTTTAGGTTTAATAAAACATTTGTAAACTCTTTAACCCATTTACCAAACTGAAAAAGGCCTGGTTTCCTAAATGAGACGTTTGGGATGAGAGGGACATGGGTGGGACACAGTGTCATTGTCCGTATTGTTTGGTCCCAGATTTCGATGAGTGCCAGGTGCAGGGCGTGTGTCCCGATGGGAACTGTGTGAACACTGTGGGCAGCTACAGATGTCTGTGTAAACCAGGATTCATGCCCGACTCCACGCTCACCTCATGTTTACGTGAGTATCACTGCTTTACCTTCGACTGCCTTTGTCTGCCTTCAACTGCCTTCGTCTGCCTTCTTCTGCCTTCGACTGCCTTCGACTGCCTTCGTCTGCCTTTGTCTGCCTTCTTCTGCCTTCGACTGCCTTCGACTGCCTTCGACTGCCTTCGACTGCCTTTGTCTGCCTTCGTCTTCCTTTGTCTGCCTTCGACTGCCTTCGTCTGCCTTCTTCTGCCTTCTTCTGCCTTCGACTGCCTTCGTCTGCCTTTGTCTGCCTTCTTCTGCCTTCGACTGCCTTTGTCTGCCTTCGTCTTCCTTTGTCTGCCTTCGACTGCCTTCGACTGCCTTCGTCTGCCTTCTTCTGCCTTCGTCTGCCTTCTTCTGCCTTCTTCTGCCTTCGACTGCCTTCGTCTGCCTTTGTCTGCCTTCTTCTGCCTTCGACTGCCTTCGACTGCCTTTGTCTGCCTTCGTCTTCCTTTGTCTGCCTTCGACTGCCTTCGTCTGCCTTCTTCTGCCTTCTTCTGCCTTCGACTGCCTTCTTCTGCCTTCTTCTGCCTTCGACTGCCTTCGTCTGCCTTTGTCTGCCTTCTTCTGCCTTCGACTGCCTTCGACTGCCTTTGTCTGCCTTCGTCTTCCTTTGTCTGCCTTCGACTGCCTTCGTCTGCCTTCTTCTGCCTTCGACTGCCTGCGACTGCCTTTGTCTGCCTTTGTCTGCCTACTTCTGCCTTCGTCTTCCTTTGTCTGCCTTCGTCTTCAGTCTCTTCTGTCCCTTTTACGCACACGCATCATCAGTGCAAATCCTGACGTGTCCCAGAAACATGAACAGCACTGGAGCAGGACGCCTGTAGCTCCCGCCAGAATAAAAGTCATTGAGAAGCTTCTGCAGCCACACGTTTGTTAAAGCCTCTCTTTCTCTGCTTCCACAACCATGTTTCCTTCATTTCTTTATCCACATTTCATTTGCTTTATTTACTTCAAATAGAGCTAACGACTTTAAATAAGCAATAAACCTTTTTCCAGAGCTTTTATACTGAACATGTAAAACTGAAACGCACAAATGAGGAAAGCGTCTGATTTAGAACAAGCGCATGAGCAGCACGTCTTGTCAGCTCCACGTCCTCCGAACTTCAGGGACGTGTCGTAGAAAGAATCTGATGTTGTTCACTGGATTATTCAGATATTGATTATTTTTAGTTTTCATCTGTTTTTTTGGCACCTTGAAAAAATAAAACCGTCAGCTTAATGTTTATAGTGCAGTTACTGTTGGCACACTTTAGTTCAGACAAAACCAGTCTAATGTATCATTTATTAACAACCTGTCTGCATTAAAAAAATGCTCAATCAGATTTACAAATACACTTACAAACACAGAAGAGAGTTACTGTAGTATATTGTACTGAGAATAAAACAAGTAAACCAAAAAAACCCACATGATCTTTTTTCTGGAAACATGTTTGTCTCGTTTGTGTTGGTGTTGTGAGTAAATGTCAGTAGTTTCTCTGTCGGTGAAGGGCCCTCTCTCTTCTCTTTTATGTGTCTGTGTCTGCGGGGCTCGTCTGCGGGGCTCGTCTGCGGGGCTCGTCTGCGGGGCTCGTCTGCGGGGCTCGTCTGCGGCGCTCGTCTGCGGCGCTTCGTCTGGCGCGCGCTGCCTGCGGCGCCGTCTGTGGCGCTTCGTCTGCGGGGCTCGTCTCGCTCGTCTGTGGCACTCGCCTGCAGCCGAGTCGCCCGCTGTCTTCGAGGAGAAGGGCCCTTGTTTCCGAATGGTCGGTTCAGGTCGACAGTGTCTGCACCCGGTGTCTGCGCAGCTGAGCAGACAACTGTGCTGCTGCAGCGTCGGGAAAGCCTGGGGCCCCCGCTGCGACATGTGCCCCTCCCCCGGCACAGGTGAGGTCCCCAGACCCACACAGAACCAGGTCCAGCCCCTAGACCCAGAGTTGTGCTACAACAGGACTAAACCTGAGGCTGCAACTGGACAGACAACAACCAATCAGAGAAATAAAGCATTTGGTCATGTTTTATTTTAGAGAAAAGTTCTAATTGTGCTGTTAACGTCCTTTTCTTTTGTCGAACATCTGCTGTCGTCCTTTAGCCAAGTTTAAAGAGATCTGTCCTGGAGGCATGGGCTACACCGTCCTGCCCAACCCTCCGTTCCACAAACCACCGGTCCCCCAGGAGCCCGTCGAGCCCCCGCTGCCTCTGCCCACTCCAGAGAGACCTGCAGAGGCCTACGAGGTCACGGACGAGCCCCTGCCAGGTCAGTGCCCGTTAGATCCGATGGAACAGCTCTGGACAAACGGAGAGTCTCAGAGGAAAGAACAGGACTTAATGGAATCTAGTTCATGGTGGGGCCCCTGTTTAGGCCCAGACTGAAGCTCAAAATGAAACCAGACGTAAATCAGGACTAAACTGTGTGACTTCAGTGTCATGTGTTGGTACAGTTCCTTTTTAAAGAAGAGAAAAGCAGGAAGCGCTGCTTTGATATTGTTGGGAAGTTTTGTGATGTAAGAAATGCTAAATATATATATTTAATATATAGTAAATATATAGTTTGTGAGTCTTCTCCGGTTTAGTGCAAACAAACTGCTTTACTGAGAAAATGTTTGGGCACGAGCCTCTGCAGAGTCCAGATTAACGTCCAGTCGCAAACCTGAGCAGATTAGAGCCGACACGCACCTGGCAGCTCCGACTCCACAACATATCAGTTTAATGAGTCTGAACCCAGAACAACACACGTAGCCTTCTCAGAAAAGGAACGAGAAACAAGAACTAAACACAAAGCATTGTTACGAAGAGCGACCGATGCTGTGTTTAAAGTCTTATTCTCAAACAAAGTCCCTGGTTAAGCTTCATTTCATAAAACACTAAGAAAATAAATCACAAAATACAGTTACTATCAATAAAAGGACATTATCTCTGGAGTTTTACTGAGGTGCTCACACATCTGGTTAGATTTTACTTATGATTTTGAATGTCCTCTCCGGGGCTCCGTAGCAGGGAGATGTTCAGTGGGTTCAGTCGGATGTTGTTTTTGTCATTATTTGTCCTGCTTCTGTGTTAAATGCCCCGTGTGTTTCCAGAGGTGGTTGAGAAGACGTCTCCTCCGGCTCCAGTGGAGATCCTCCCGTCGAAAGCAGGACAGGAGATCGCTCCCACACAGTCGGCCGGTAACACTCACAGCACAGACCTTCTACTAACTCTTACTAATCATGTTCAGGGTTTACTCAGGAACGACAAATAGATTTCATATGAATCTAGACTAAACAAGTGTCTGCTCTGTATTAATCTCTCCAGAGCTGTAGAACTCTCAGGTTCTGTGGGGTTTTTATGGAGCTCCACTGTAAACCTGTGGGACTGTTCTTCACTGCAGCTCTTCAATCTGTCGTTAAATCTAAAAGTGCCACTCTTAGAAGTTAAGGGTTACACTCTCAAAGTAGTTCAAATGAAATACAAAGCTCTGATTCTTCGACTGACACTGAGCATGTGCAAACACAGCCTTGACATCAGTGCGGGTTTGTTTTTGATCTATTTAATAATAATAATAAGGATTGTCAGGATGGTTTGGAGAAGCAGACAGGAGCAGTGTGTTCCACAAACAGAACCGTGTTTTCACGTTTCAGAGGTGGGCCGAGTGTCAGATTAACCCCTACATCTGTGGACAAGGCGTCTGCTACAACACTCCACAGGGCTACATCTGCCACTGCGGCGAGGGCTATCGCTCGGACGACCAGCTCCACACCTGCACAGGTAAGACTTACAGTGTAGAGGTCAGGTTTAATAAAAGGAGACTGTGTGAGGTTTGACCGGTCTTTGGATCAGGACTGGGTCTGGGTTTATTCATTAAAGTGAGGACAGTTAATGGCCCTGTACTGTTGAACGCCCACAGGCAGCAGCTCTGGGTCTCACACACTTTCTTTCATGTTTAATGTAAAAGCGTGTGTGTTGGTTTAAAGTCGGTTAAAGTCGGTGTGTGTTGGTTTAAAGTCGGTGTGTTGGTTTAAAGTCGGTGTGTGTGTGTGTGTTGGTTTAAAGTCGTGTGTTGGTTTAAAGTCGGTGTGTGTTGGTTTAAAGTCGGTGTGTGTTGGTTTAAAGTCGGTGTGTGTTGGTTTAAAGTCGGTTAAAGTCGGTGTGTGTTGGTTTAAAGTCGGTGTGTTGGTTTAAAGTCGGTGTGTGTGTGTGTGTTGGTTTAAAGCCGGTGTCTGTGTGTTTAAAGTCGGTGTGTGTTGGTTTAAAGTCGGTGTGTGTTGGTTTAAAGTCGGTGTGTGTTGGTTTAAAGTCGGTGTGTGTGTTGGTTTAAAGTCGGTGTGTGTGTTGGTTTAAAGTCGGTGTGTGTGTTGGTTTAAAGTCGGTGTGTGTGTTGGTTTAAAGTCGGTGTGTGTTGGTTTAAAGTCGGTGTGTGTGTGTTGGTTTAAAGTCGGTGTGTGTTGGTTTAAAGCCGGTGTGTGTTGGTTTAAAGTCGGTGTGTGTGTTGGTTTAAAGTCGGTGTGTGTGTTGGTTTAAAGTCGGTGTGTGTTGGTTTAAAGTCGGTGTGTGTTGGTTTAAAGTCGGTGTGTTGGTTTAAAGTCGGTGTGTGTTGGTTTAAAGTCGGTGTGTGTTGGTTTAAAGTCGGTGTGTGTGTGTTGGTTTAAAGTCGGTGTGTTGGTTTAAAGTCGGTGTGTGTTGGTTTAAAGTCGGTGTGTGTTGGTTTAAAGTCGATGTGTGTGTGTTGGTTTAAAGTCGGTGTGTGTTGGTTTAAAGTCGGTGTGTGTTGGTTTAAAGTCGGTGTGTGTGTGTGTTTAAAGTCGGTGTGTGTTGGTTTAAAGTCGGTGTGTGTTGGTTTAAAGTCGGTGTGTGTTGGTTTAAAGTCGGTGTGTGTTGGTTTAAAGTCGATGTGTGTGTGTTGGTTTAAAGTCGGTGTGTGTGTTGGTTTAAAGTCGGTGTGTGTTGGTTTAAAGTCGGTGTGTGTTGGTTTAAAGTCGGTGTGTGTGTGTTGGTTTAAAGTCGGTGTGTGTTGGTTTAAAGTCGGTGTGTTGGTTTAAAGTCGGTGTGTGTTGGTTTAAAGTCGGTGTGTGTTGGTTTAAAGTCGGTGTGTGTTGGTTTAAAGTCGGTGTGTGTGTGTGTTTAAAGTCGGTGTGTGTTGGTTTAAAGCCGGTGTGTGTTGGTTTAAAGTCGGTGTGTGTTGGTTTAAAGTCGGTGTGTGTTGGTTTAAAGTCGGTGTGTGTGTGTTGTTTTAAAGTCGGTGTGTGTTGGTTTAAAGTCGGTGTGTGTGTGTTGGTTTAAAGTCGATGTGTTGGTTTAAAGTCGGTGTGTGTTGGTTTAAAGTCGGTGTGTTGGTTTAAAGTCGGTGTGTGTGTTGGTTTAAAGTCGGTGTGTGTTGGTTTAAAGTCGGTGTGTGTTGGTTTAAAGTCGGTGTGTGTGTTGGTTTAAAGTCGGTGTGTGTTGGTTTAAAGTCAGTGTGTGTTGGTTTAAAGTCGGTGTTGGTTTAAAGTCGGTGTGTGTTGGTTTAAAGTCAGTGTGTGTTGGTTTAAAGTCGGTGTGTGTGTGTGTTTAAAGTCGGTGTGTGTTGGTTTAAAGTCGGTGTGTGTTGGTTTAAAGTCGGTGTGTGTGTGTTGGTTTAAAGTCGGTGTGTTGGTTTAAAGTCGGTGTGTGTTGGTTTAAAGTCGGTGTGTGTTGGTTTAAAGTCGGTGTGTGTTGGTTTAAAGTCGGTGTGTGTTGGTTTAAAGTCGGTGTGTGTTGGTTTAAAGCCGGTGTGTGTTGGTTTAAAGCCGGTGTGTGTTGGTTTAAAGTCGGTGTGTGTTGGTTTAAAGTCGGTGTGTGTGTGTTGGTTTAAAGTCGGTGTGTGTTGGTTTAAAGTCGGTGTGTGTTGGTTTAAAGTCGGTGTGTGTGTGTTGGTTTAAAGTCGGTGTGTGTTGGTTTAAAGCCGGTGTGTGTGTGTTGGTTTAAAGTCGGTGTGTGTTGGTTTAAAGCCGGTGTGTGTTGGTTTAAAGCCGGTGTGTGTTGGTTTAAAGTCGGTGTGTGTGTGTGTTGGTTTAAAGTCGGTGTGTGTTGGTTTAAAGTCGGTGTGTGTTGGTTTAAAGTCGGTGTGTGTGTGTTGGTTTAAAGTCGGTGTGTGTGTGTTGGTTTAAAGTCGGTGTGTGTGTGTTGGTTTAAAGTCGGTGTGTGTTGGTTTAAAGTCGGTGTGTGTTGGTTTAAAGTCGGTGTGTGTTGGTTTAAAGTCGGTGTGTGTGTGTTGGTTTAAAGTCGGTGTGTTGGTTTAAAGCCGGTGTGTGTTGGTTTAAAGTCGGTGTGTGTTGGTTTAAAGCCGGTGTGTGTTGGTTTAAAGCCGGTGTGTGTTGGTTTAAAGCCGGTGTGTGTTGGTTTAAAGTCGGTGTGTGTTGGTTTAAAGTCGGTGTGTGTTGGTTTAAAGTCGGTGTGTGTGTGTTGGTTTAAAGTCGGTGTGTGTTGGTTTAAAGTCGGTGTGTGTGTGTTGGTTTAAAGTCGGTGTGTGTTGGTTTAAAGTCGGTGTGTTGGTTTAAAGTCGGTGTGTGTGTGTGTGTTGGTTTAAAGCCGGTGTGTGTTGGTTTAAAGTCGGTGTGTGTGTGTTGGTTTAAATTTCAGTGTGTGTTGGTTTAAAGTCGGTGTGTTGGTTTAAAGTCGGTGTGTGTGTTGGTTTAAAGCCGGTGTGTGTTGGTTTAAAGCCGGTGTGTGTTGGTTTAAAGTCAGTGTGTGTTGGTTTAAAGTCGGTGTGTGTTGGTTTAAAGCCGGTGTGTGTTGGTTTAAAGTCAGTGTGTGTTGGTTTAAAGTCGGTGTGGGTTGGTTTAAAGTCGGTGTGTGTGTTTAAAGTCGGTGTGTGTTGGTTTAAAGTCGGTGTGTGTTGGTTTAAAGTCGGTGTGTGTGTGTGTGTTGGTTTAAAGTCAGTGTGTGTTGGTTTAAAGTCGGTGTGTGTGTGTTGGTTTAAAGCCGGTGTGTGTTGGTTTAAAGTCGGTGTGTGTTGGTTTAAAGTCGGTGTGTGTGTTTAAAGTCGGTGTGTTGGTTTAAAGCCGTGTGTGTTGGTTTAAAGCCGTGTGTGTGTTGGTTTAAAGTCGGTGTGTGTTGGTTTAAAGTCGGTGTGTGTTGGTTTAAAGTCGGTGTGTGTGTGTTGGTTTAAAGTCGGTGTGTGTTGGTTTAAAGTCGGTGTGTTGGTTTAAAGTTGGTGTGTGTGTGTTTAAAGTCGGTGTGTGTTGGTTTAAAGCCGGTGTTGGTTTAAAGCCGTGTGTGTTGGTTTAAAGTCGTGTGTGTGTGTGTTGGTTTAAAGTCGGTGTGTGTTGGTTTAAAGTCGGTGTGTGTGTGTGTGTTGGTTTAAAGCCGTGTGTGTTGGTTTAAAGTCGGTGTGTGTTGGTTTAAAGTCGGTGTGTGTTGGTTTAAAGTCGGTGTGTGTTGGTTTAAAGCCGGTGTGTGTTGGTTTAAAGCCGGTGTGTGTGTGTGTGTGTTTAAAGTCGGTGTGTGTTGGTTTAAAGCCGGTGTGTGTTGGTTTAAAGCCGGTGTGTGTTGGTTTAAAGTCGGTGTGTTGGTTTAAAGCCGGTGTGTGTGTTGGTTTAAAGTCGGTGTGTGTTGGTTTAAAGCCGGTGTGTGTGTTGGTTTAAAGTCGGTGTGTGTTGGTTTAAAGTCGGTGTGTGTGTGTTGGTTTAAAGTCGGTGTGTGTGTGTTGGTTTAAAGCCGGTGTGTGTTGGTTTAAAGCCGGTGTGTGTTGGTTTAAAGCCGGTGTGTGTTGGTTTAAAGTCGGTGTGTGTTGGTTTAAAGTCGGTGTGTGTTGGTTTAAAGTCGGTGTGTGTGTGTTGGTTTAAAGTCGGTGTGTGTGTGTTGGTTTAAAGCCGGTGTGTGTTGGTTTAAAGTCGGTGTGTGTTGGTTTAAAGCCGGTGTGTGTTGGTTTAAAGTCGGTGTGTGTGTGTTGGTTTAAAGTCGGTGTGTGTGTTTAAAGTCGGTGTGTGTTGGTTTAAAGTCGGTGTGTGTGTGTGTGTTGGTTTAAAGTCGGTGTGTGTTGGTTTAAAGTCGGTGTGTGTTGGTTTAAAGTCGGTGTGTGTTGGTTTAAAGTCGGTGTGTGTTGGTTTAAAGTCGGTGTGTGTTGGTTTAAAGCCGGTGTGTGTTGGTTTAAAGTCGGTGTGTGTTGGTTTAAAGTCGGTGTGTGTGTGTGTTTAAAGTCGGTGTGTTGGTTTAAAGTCGGTGTGTTGGTTTAAAGTCGGTGTGTGTTGGTTTAAAGTCGGTGTGTGTTGGTTTAAAGTCGGTGTGTGTTGGTTTAAAGTCGGTGTGTGTTGGTTTAAAGTCGGTGTGTGTTGGTTTAAAGTCGGTGTGTGTGTGTTTAAAGTCGGTGTGTGTGTGTTGGTTTAAAGTCGGTGTGTGTTGGTTTAAAGCCAGTGTGTGTTGGTTTAAAGTCGGTGTGTGTTGGTTTAAAGTCGGTGTGTGTTGGTTTAAAGCCGGTGTGTGTTGGTTTAAAGTCGGTGTGTGTGTGTTGGTTTAAATTTCAGTGTGTGTTGGTTTAAAGTCGGTGTGTGTTGGTTTAAAGTCGGTGTGTGTTGGTTTAAAGTCGGTGTGTGTGTGTTGGTTTAAAGTCGGTGTGTGTTGGTTTAAAGTCGGTGTGTTGGTTTAAAGTCGGTGTGTTGGTTTAAAGTCGGTGTGTGTTGGTTTAAAGTCGGTGTGTGTTGGTTTAAAGTCGGTGTGTGTTGGTTTAAAGCCGGTGTGTGTGTGTGTTGGTTTAAAGTCGGTGTGTGTTGGTTTAAAGTCGGTGTGTGTGTGTTTAAAGTCGGTGTGTGTGTGTTGGTTTAAAGTCGGTGTGTGTTGGTTTAAAGCCGGTGTGTGTTGGTTTAAAGTCGGTGTGTGTTGGTTTAAAGTCGGTGTGTGTTGGTTTAAAGCCGGTGTGTGTTGGTTTAAAGTCGGTGTGTGTGTGTTGGTTTAAATTTCAGTGTGTGTTGGTTTAAAGTCAGTGTGTGTTGGTTTAAAGTCGGTGTGTGTTGGTTTAAAGTCGGTGTGTGTTGGTTTAAAGCCGGTGTGTGTTGGTTTAAAGTCGGTGTGTGTGTGTTGGTTTAAATTTCAGTGTGTGTTGGTTTAAAGTCAGTGTGTGTTGGTTTAAAGTCGGTGTGTGTTGGTTTAAAGTCGGTGTGTTGGTTTAAAGTCGGTGTGTGTTGGTTTAAAGTCGGTGTGTTGGTTTAAAGTCGGTGTGTGTTGGTTTAAAGTCGGTGTGTGTGTGTGTTTAAAGCAGGTGTGTGTTGGTTTAAAGTCGGTGTGTTGGTTTAAAGTCGGTGTGTGTTGGTTTAAAGTCGGTGTGTGTTGGTTTAAAGCCGGTGTGTGTTGGTTTAAAGCCGGTGTGTGTTGGTTTAAAGTCGGTGTGTGTTGGTTTAAAGTCGGTGTGTGTGTGTTGGTTTAAAGCCGGTGTGTGTGTGTTGGTTTAAAGCCGGTGTGTGTTGGTTTAAAGTCGGTGTGTTAGTTTAAAGTCGGTGTGTGTTGGTTTAAAGTCGGTGTGTGTTGGTTTAAAGCCGGTGTGTGTTGGTTTAAAGTCGGTGTGTGTGTGTGTTGGTTTAAAGCCGGTGTGTGTTGGTTTAAAGTCGGTGTGTTGGTTTAAAGCCGGTGTGTGTGTGTTGGTTTAAAGCCGGTGTGTGTTGGTTTAAAGCCGGTGTGTGTGTGTTGGTTTAAAGTCGGTGTGTGTTGGTTTAAAGTCGGTGTGTTGGTTTAAAGCCGGTGTGTGTGTGTTGGTTTAAAGTCGGTGTGTTGGTTTAAAGCCGGTGTGTGTTGGTTTAAAGTCGGTGTGTGTTGGTTTAAAGCCGGTGTGTGTTGGTTTAAAGTCGGTGTGTGTTGGTTTAAAGTCGGTGTGTGTTGGTTTAAAGTCGGTGTGTGTTGGTTTAAAGCCGGTGTGTGTTGGTTTAAAGTCGGTGTGTTGGTTTAAAGTCGGTGTGTTGGTTTAAAGTCGGTGTGTGTTGGTTTAAAGTCGGTGTGTGTTGGTTTAAAGTCGGTGTGTGTTGGTTTAAAGTCGGTGTGTGTTGGTTTAAAGCCGGTGTGTGTTGGTTTAAAGTCGGTGTGTGTTGGTTTAAAGCCGGTGTGTGTTGGTTTAAAGCCGGTGTGTGTTGGTTTAAAGCCGGTGTGTGTTGGTTTAAAGCCGGTGTGTGTTGGTTTAAAGCCGGTGTGTGTTGGTTTAAAGTCGGTGTGTGTTGGTTTAAAGTCGGTGTGTTGGTTTAAAGCCGGTGTGTGTTGGTTTAAAGTCGGTGTGTGTTGGTTTAAAGCCGGTGTGTTGGTTTAAAGTCGGTGTGTGTTGGTTTAAAGCCGGTGTGTGTTGGTTTAAAGTCGGTGTGTGTTGGTTTAAAGTCGGTGTGTTGGTTTAAAGCCGGTGTGTGTTGGTTTAAAGCCGGTGTGTGTTGGTTTAAAGTCGGTGTGTGTTGGTTTAAAGCCGGTGTGTGTTGGTTTAAAGCCGGTGTGTGTTGGTTTAAAGTCGGTGTGTGTTGGTTTAAAGCCGGTGTGTGTTGGTTTAAAGTCGGTGTGTGTTGGTTTAAAGCCGGTGTGTTGGTTTAAAGTCGGTGTGTGTTGGTTTAAAGCCGGTGTGTGTTGGTTTAAAGTCGGTGTGTGTTGGTTTAAAGCCGGTGTGTGTTGGTTTAAAGTCGGTGTGTGTTGGTTTAAAGCCGGTGTGTGTTGGTTTAAAGTCGGTGTGTGTTGGTTTAAAGTCGGTGTGTGTTGGTTTAAAGTCGGTGTGTGTTGGTTTAAAGCCGGTGTGTGTTGGTTTAAAGTCGGTGTGTTGGTTTAAAGCCGGTGTGTGTTGGTTTAAAGCCGGTGTGTGTTGGTTTAAAGTCGGTGTGTTGGTTTAAAGTCGGTGTGTTGGTTTAAAGCCGGTGTGTGTTGGTTTAAAGTCGGTGTGTGTTGGTTTAAAGCCGGTGTGTGTTGGTTTAAAGCCGGTGTGTGTTGGTTTAAAGTCGGTGTGTTGGTTTAAAGCCGGTGTGTGTGTTTTTTCAGACGTGGACGAGTGTGAGCAGAACCGGGCGCTGTGTTCTGGAGGCCGCTGCAGAAACACTGAGGGCAGCTTCCTCTGTGAGTGTCCTCCTGGGTTTAACGTCGACGAAGACGGGACCTCCTGTGTCGGTTAGTAACACCAGCTGCTCCGTTTTTACGTTTAAAAATCCGTCTGTAGAATCCAAACGTTTAGAAAAGTCTCCGTCCTTTTTTGTTTTAGTCTCCAAACTTTGGAATTAGATGGTCAGGCCTTTGTAGCAGACAAGTCAAACTCAGATGTTTGGCATTACAGCAAATTAAAATCCTCCCAAAAATACACAACATGAGCTTATCCACAAAAAAACAAATATATTACAGTAAATCAAACTAATGGTCCACTTGTGTTAAAGTCCAGGGGAAACTAAAGCCTGTGTAACCCTGGAACACTGCTCATGAGAAGAACTGTGTGTGGACTCCTTTAAAATAACCCAGCTTCAGATGCATCTGTTTTGTAATTTTAGGTCAAAACCAAAAACACACCCAACAGCTGCAACATCCACATTTTTGTTTCTACCACTCACCATAATTTAGATTTAACTGGTTAAAGATGCAGCTTATCCAAAAAAAACGATGCACGTCTAAATAAGGACCTGTCAGTGTTTTGTCCCAGTTTGATTTCTGTGCTACATTTAGGTCTACATTTGGTTTTGTTTAATACATTAAACATCTGCTTCCACATTTAAACTCCAGGGATTTGGTCTGGATTTACCAAAACCAGTGCCCACCTCTGTTCTGTGTCGGACCGAAGCAGCAGGTGCAGGAGTGGTGCAAGATTTATGAAGCCGTCTTTGGCTTTTGTGGTGATTCCACTTTGCTTTAAATCTATGTTTAGGTCAAACTCTGGGTTGGCCCTAGACATTATTTAATACAACATCTGGAAATAAATGTGGACTGTTTTTACACATGAACTGTCAGAAATGTGTGTCCGGAATGTGGCTTTTATTTTACCACACAAGTGTCCAGGACCTGGTCTAAGACTGGACTAACTCTGACCTCCGTGAGTCTGGACCTGGTCTAAGACTGGACTAACTCTGTCTCCTTCAAACACTGACCTCTGAGTCTGGACCTGGTCTAAGACTGGACTAACTCTGTCTCCTTCAAACACTGACCTCTGAGTCTGGACCTGGTCTAAGACTGGACTAACTCTGACCTCCATTAGTCTGGACCTGCTCTAAGACTGGACTAACTCTGACCTCCGTGAGTCTGGACCTGCTCTAAGACTGGACTAACTCTGACCTCCGTGAGTCTGGACCTGGTCTAAGACTGGACTAACTCTGACCTCCGTGAGTCTGGACCTGGTCTAAGACTGGACTAACACTGACCTCTGTGAGTCTGGACCTGGTCTAAGACTGGACTAACTCTGTCTCCATGAGTCTGGACCTGGTCTAAGACTGGACTAACTCTGTCTCCATGAGTCTGGACCTGGTCTAAGACTGGACTAACACTGACCTCCGTGAGTCTGGACCTGGTCTAAGACCGGACTAACTCTGTCTAATCGTTAACTGACCCTGTTCCTGTTTGTGCAGATATCGATGAGTGTGTGAACAGAACGCTGTGTCCGTCTGGGATCTGTTACAACGCTCCTGGAGGATTCAGCTGTGGCTCGTGTCCAGGTGGTTTCCAGGGACGAGGAGGACGCTGTGAAGGTGGGACAGCATTATGTTTTAATATTATCCAGTGTATTTTCCCACAGGATCAAACCAAAAAGAGTCTTGGCAGATCTCACCTTGGAATGATCCTCTAAAGTTTGCAGTGTTTTGTCCAAACCTCAGTCACAGTTAACACCTCAGAGTCACAGTTAACACCTCAGAGTCACAGTGAACTCCTCAGAGTCACAGTGAACTCCTCAGAGTCACAGTGAACACCTCAGAGTCACAGTGAACACCTCAGAGTCACAGTGAACTCCTCAGAGTCACAGTGAACACCTTAGAGTCACAGTGAACTCCTCAGAGTCACAGTGAACACCTCAGAGTCACAGTGAACTCCTCAGAGTCACAGTGAACACCTTAGAGTCACAGTGAACTCCTCAGAGTCACAGTGAACTCCTCAGAGTCACAGTGAACTCCTCAGAGTCACAGTGAACCCCTCAGAGTCACAGTGAACCCCTCAGAGTCACAGTGAACTCCTCAGAGTCACAGTGAACTCCTCAGAGTCACAGTGAACTCCTCAGAGTCACAGTGAACTCCTCAGAGTCACAGTTAACTCCTCAGAGTCACAGTGAACCCCTCAGAGTCACAGTGAACCCCTCAGAGTCACAGTGAACACCTCAGAGTCACAGTTAACTCCTCAGAGTCACAGTGAACACCTCAGAGTCACAGTGAACACCTCAGAGTCACAGTGAACACCTCAGAGTCACAGTGAACACCTCAGACCTCAGTGAGCGACACCATCTGGACTTGAGGCTCAGAAAGACCTCGTATGGTTTAGCTCCAGTCAGTGCAGCTCTAACAACAGAGTTCTTAATAACTCAAATGTTGTTTGTTTAAATTTTTAAGCTTAAGCTGCGTTCATGCACCTCCTTGGACTCAGAGTTTCCAGTTTAAGTTGTTTTCCTGGAAAATGACATCATTGTTTATGGAGTGACTTATTCTAGGTTATTTGTAGGTCTTTAATTTTGTCTTACGTTTTCATATATCACTTACGGTGCGACCTTACGTGTTCACTGTCTTCAGTTTCAAGTTTTTAGGAATAATTTACTTTTGATCAGGCAGCAGCGAGGGTTTCTTTACCTTCAATAATTTTGTCCTGTAGCCTTCGTCAGAAGTGTCACATGATGGTGTTGTGACGTGTCTTGTGGCCTGTTTAAGATGTTTTGTCAGACAGTAGGGTCTGATTAAAAGTAAAGTACTTCCTGTTTGTGATCACAGATATAGACGAGTGTGAGGACCAGCGCGTCTGCACCAGGGGCCACTGTATGAACACTGAGGGCTCCTTCAGGTGTCAGTGTGGCCCGGGCTTCAGGGCCTCTCCCTCGGGACACCAGTGTGACGGTACAGACATGTTACAGACACCTTATCATTTATGAGCACGTGCCCTGGTTTTACTGCAACACCTGTGTTTCAGGACGTGAAGCGAGTGTCTGGAGTCGAACCCCTGTGGAGCCGGACACTGTGTCAACAACATGGGCTCGTACTCCTGCATCTGTCCCTCAGGGTTTACCGAGGGCTTCAACCAGGACAGCACCTCCTGCACAGGTAACTCCACCTCCTGCTCAGGTAACTCCACCTCCTGCTCAGGTAACTCCACCTCATACACAGGTAACTCCACCTCCTGCTCAGGTAACTCCACCTACTGCACAGGTAACTCCACCTCCTGCTCAGGTAACTCCACCTCCTGCACAGGTAACTCCACCTCATACACAGGTAACTCCACCTCCTGCACAGGTAACTCCACCTCCTGCTCAGGTAACTCCACCTCCTGCTCAGGTAACTCCACCTCATACACAGGTAACTCCACCTCCTGCTCAGGTAACTCCACCTCCTGCTCAGGTAACTCCACCTCCTGCTCAGGTAACTCCACCTCATACACAGGTAACTCCACCTCCTGCTCAGGTAACTCCACCTACTGCACAGGTAACTCCACCTCCTGCTCAGGTAACTCCACCTCATACACAGGTAACTCCACCTCCTGCACAGGTAACTCCACCTCCTGCACAGGTAACTCCACCTCCTGCACAGGTAACTCCACCTCATACACAGGTAACTCCACCTCCTGCTCAGGTAACTCCACCTCCTGCTCAGGTAACTCCACCTCATACACAGGTAACTCCACCTCCTGCACAGGTAACTCCACCTCATACACAGGTAACTCCACCTCCTGCTCAGGTAACTCCACCTCCTGCTCAGGTAACTCCACCTCCTGCTCAGGTAACTCCACCTCCTGCACAGGTAACTCCACCTCATACACAGGTAACTCCACCTCCTGCACAGGTAACTCCACCTCCTGCTCAGGTAACTCCACCTCATACACAGGTAACTCCACCTCATACACAGGTAACTCCACCTCCTGCTCAGGTAACTCCACCTCCTGCTCAGGTAACTCCACCTCCTGCTCAGGTAACTCCACCTCATACACAGGTAACTCCACCTCCTGCACAGGTAACTCCACCTCATACACAGGTAACTCCACCTCCTGCTCAGGTAACTCCACCTCCTGCACAGGTAACTCCACCTCCTGCACAGGTAACTCCACCTCCTGCACAGGTAACTCCACCTCCTGCACAGGTAACTCCACCTCCTGCTCAGGTAACTCCACCTCCTGCACAGGTAACTCCACCTCCTGCACAGCTCCAGGTGAAAGGTGTTTTTACTGTAGTTGAACCAATAAATTTCACATAATCTTATTAACAATGTTAAACCAAATGTTTTAAAATACTCCATTTGACTTGTGCCAAATTACAGCTCAAAACTATATATACTTTGAGTGAAACTGTGGTCTCTGTATTCTTGGCTTTGAATGGTCTCATGGACTGTGGATTAAATTTCTGATTTGGTGTTTCTATTTCAAAATCGTTCTCAGAGTCAGTTTATTCCTGGACTGTTCTTCGTGCATTGAACATATTGTTGTGTGTGTTTGTTCAGATGTGGACGAGTGTGTGCAGGACTCAGACCTGTGCTCTCCTCACGGCGAGTGTCTGAACACCGAGGGCTCGTATGTGTGCGTCTGCGAGCGGCTTCACCACCAGCCTCCACTCTCCCTCCTGCGACGGTAAGACCACACAAACAGACCACACCAAATACTGACACTGTTACCAAAGCTGTTCGTCTCGTGTGTGGTACAAAAGAAAAGACGTCTGTTTGTGATGGAGTTATGAAAACAGAAGAGGAACAGGAAGTCTCTGAGCTGCGTCTAGACGAAGAGGATATGTGCAGAAGACTCAGATTTATGCAAAGAGCAGAGCCAGACAGAACACAGCTGCAGCACATCACTGAGACCTGCTGCATCGAAAGGGTTAAAGTGAAGGAAGGAGGAGGAGTTCTCGTTTGTGCTCAGTCTTCAGGATCTTTCAATACTACTTTCTCTTATAAGATGCATAACTTTTACTCTTGTCCTGCTCATTTTGCTGTTTTAAAAGCGAAGTGCATTAAAGTGGATCCGTCTGTTCCTCTTCTTCTGTTGCAGACATCGATGAGTGTGGCCTGAACGAGACTCTGTGTGACCCTTATGGATTCTGTGAGAACAGACTGGGCTCGTACTGGTGTCTGTGTGACCAGGGCTTTCAGGAGTCTGTCGACGGACGCAGCTGTGTCGGTCAGAACTGGGCTCATTCTCTAATCTAGATCTAAACCTGTTCTGGATATACTGTGTTTAGAAGCAACTAAAGCCTGGTGACTCTCTTTGAGAGGCTCTAAAATCTGTCAAAGTCTGAGGTTATAAAGGAAAAATGTCTCACTTAAAGACATCCCTTTCCTTTCAAGTTCACAGTGTTTAAGTCCAAGTCACTGAAGACTAGTCCGAGTCGAGTTATCATCACTTAAACTACAAGTCCGAGTCTTAACTTATTAATTTGAGTTAAGTCAAGTCCTTAAAGTTATCAAAATATGGCATATTCTAATCTAATCTGCATTTGTTGGAGTCGAGGCTCTGAGGATTCTGTTCAGGTCGGGTCTTAAGTCTTAGTCCAGGACTCAGTCATCGGGACCAAAGAGTAACCCTAACAAAGTCTCCCAGAAGAAAACTGGATGACACACAGAACATAATCAGATCATTTAAATATAATAATCTTAAAGTGCAGAGATGATCAGACACGACATGGACCTGCTCTGACTTTGTGTTTTTCAGACGTGAACGAGTGCGAGCTCCTGAGCAGTGTTTGTGGAGAGGCTGAGTGTGTGAACATGAACGGTTCCTTCCGCTGCGTGTGTCCCGTTGGACAGAAGTACAACGGCATGGTGGCCAAGTGTCAGCCTTTACCCACAGGTCAGACTCTGAACAGGACACAAACACACTAAAGCCAGGATATGCTCAATACATAAAGTATAGTAAGACACATTTCAACACAAGACTCAAAGCAGTTACTTTAAAGCAAGAGAAGAGGCTTCCATTAATGTTTGATTATCTTCTGTACAGAAAGTCTGCTGTTGTAGGGCTAAAACAGGATTAAACATAAAAAATGCACTTCAGCTCAGACAGATTAAAGCTGCTGTAATATTTTGGCAACAAAAGCTTCACACAATAAAGCACTGGTGCCCAACTCTACTGAGCAACATGGCAGCTTTTCTTCTCTGCATCAGGAAGTAGAGAGAGTAGATTTAAATAATATTCAGGTTCTAGCCAAAGTACTTCCAAAGAAAGTGTGTTTTGAATTCAGTCAGATGTTTTTGTTGGATGAGTTGGTGCTGTTAGGTTTGGAGACTTTTCTTCTCAAACAGTGTCTGTCTTTAAGCCCCTCCCTCCAGCTCCCTCTGGTATTTGTTCACTCTGTAACACAAAGCCAACATTTCTGTTTAATTCTCATTTCCTCTGCAAACCTCTGCACGGCCCACGTGTTCCCTCAGTGTCGTCGGTGGAGCGTAAAGAGTGCTACTTCCGTCTGAACGATGAGAACCTGTGTGAGAGCGTTCTGACCAGCTCGGTGACTCTGGAGGAGTGCTGCTGCACCTTGGGAGCAGGATGGGGCGACAACTGTGAGGTGCACCCCTGTCCCGTCAACGGCACCGGTCTGTTCCACACTCTGCTTTCTGTCACCTTCACATGCATCACAGCAGCTGCAGCCGCGCTTCAGAAACCTGACACGTTTATTAACGAAAGGTTTTTTTATCAGAACGATCTGATGTTATTGCTGCCCAGTTGACTGCCGCACACTTTTTTAAAAATTTGGATAAAGTGGGGTGCAGATGACGTCACTGAGTGAAAAATAATAGTATAGGCTCCAGCCCCCCACGAGCCCGAAGGGGAGGAAAGGAGGAAGATGAATGAATGAATGAATAAAATGAGAAACAGTGAACGCGGACAAACAGAATTAACTGGATGGTTTTTGTTTTGGTGCAAACTAATGAAGCGGAGACAAGTGTTTCTACTGAAGCCAAAGAAAGAAAAGCCTTTAATGTTATTTGTGTGTGTATTTGTGTGTGTTTCTTGGACGTACAAACCTGTTCTGTTTGGAGTTTGTTTCCTATCGTTTAACCAGACAAACCCAACAGGCTGGCCTCAGATCAGTGGCTCTACAACGCTTCTCTGTAAATGTCTTTGGTTTGTGTCTCGTTTCAGATCAGTTTAATCAGATGTGTCCGTCTGGGAGGGGCTTTGTTCCTGCAGCAGACTCACTCTACAGTGTCCCCTCCAAGACTCATTACAAAGGTACAAAACCTCTCTCTAACGGTGACGCGACGACAGAAAGAACTAATGGTTATGACCCCAACACCTCCAGTGATAAGTTCTGTTATCTTCCAAAGTCACAAAGTCATTTGTTGAATGTCGCTGTTCCAGCCGTTGGTCAGTGGTTTATCAGACGAATAGATTCAGGATCGATGCGCGGCAGACTATCGTGGCTGCCATCTTCAGATTAAAATATTGTCCTCCACTGACCTGGGGCAACAGGAATCTGGACAACTACTGACCTCATCTTTTAGAGACTTTAGCCTCGGCGTTATTTCTTAATACATCAACTCTTCCCACCCTAACCCTAACCCTTCACTCAGATAAAAGACTATTTAAAAACAGAAACAACAGGTGTTGGGCTAAAAATTGCTTCGTTACAATATTTTTCCACACCACAGAGAATAGTATTTTCTAACTAAAGTTATTTTTATGAACCTCCGTGGCCCACCAGGGGGCCTCGGAGCACAGACAAACCCTTGGGACTGTTGTGTTTCAGACGCAGACGAGTGCCTGCTCTTCGGTCAGGAGGTGTGTAAAGGGGGCTTCTGTCTGGACACTGAGGGCAGCTACGAGTGCTACTGTAAAACCGGTCAGGACTACGACCCACAGAGGCTCGAGTGCAGAGGTCAGAACTTACCAATAATCAGCTTTATTAATGTTCTCGACTTTACAAAGAAACGTAACTCTCACAGCTGAAGGAGCAGGTTTGTAAAAGTCGATTAACAGAAGAGCAGTGGGTGGATTCAAAACAGCAAAGACAACAAACAGGAAGACAGAGGAGAGTAAATGAATGAAATATCAATATTGGACCTTAAAGCTATAATTTACTGCCATTTTTAAGTCTCAGGACTTTTACAGAAAACCCAAGAACGCACAAAAACTAAAATCTAAATGACTTCAGGTAAAATCAGGAACTATAGTGCTGCTATAGTTTACATACAACAAAAAAGAGCTATATTTGACAATTGTATGTAACATTTATTGTAATATTTCTAAACAGAAATTTATCTTGAGGTTGATGGTTCAATCCCAGCTCCTTTTTTCATGTCGTTAAAGATGCAGCCATCTTATTTTTTTGTAGTTCTTATAAAACTAAGCCCAATAGGATTCTTATTTTTGATCTTTTTGTTTATCGGTGTGAAGTTCTCTCCGTCTAATTTATGCTCAACCTGCGAAAAACAGAAAAACAGTGCTGTCTCCTTTAATGCTGCGTTCTATTGTTTTAGTAAAGAAGACGAGTGTGTTCGGTACAGGACACAGCGTCTACACACAGGACAAAAGGAAAAAACAGCAAAAAAAAACTTATTTATTTAGGATGAAAATGAGACAAAGACATGTATATTCCACAATAAAGTGAGTGGAAAAAGGTACTAATGAAAGGGATGGCTGTTTTCTGTTTTTGACCTGTGTCTAATAATTGTCCCATAAAAGCAGTTATCACAAAACAGAAAAATATTGCACAATAAGTCGAACAGCTGATCACAAACTGTACCGAGTGGTTTCATCCAGCTGTGAGAATAAGAGACATAATAAAAGTCTCTGGATGAAGGTGAAATACGAAGAGTCGGAGCCTCAGCTGAAACAACGTTCTGCTGTTTTTCATTTAAACACTGCTCTGATGTGCGTCTGCAGCGACAGGAATGTATTTGGAAAAGCGTAAAGATGGACCGCACAAAGACCGAACTTTGGCTTTTCACTGCATTTCTTACATTTTTCTTTCACAACAATAAAAGGTGGACTTACAGAGACTTTTACGAACGGCTCCTGAAGCAGCTCTGCCAAACACCACACACTCGGCCCGGACCGAGAATAGAACCAGAGACAGCACTGAAACAGCAGCGCTTTTAATATAAGTCCATTTAGAAAAGAACAGGAAAATGCTATAATTAAACATTTTAGAGGTAATCATTTTGACTCTAGATCAGATAAAGGGGTGATTACATCACAAACAGAAATCTTGCTTTATTTGTTAATCTTTTATTTTTCATTGAGCGTCTATTGATCCATCTTTAAATGTTAGGATTGGTCAGTATGTATAAAACAAGGATTAACTTGAATGTTTTAGTTAATCTTCAGCCCTTGTGTAGCGTCTGATACAAAATGGAGCATCTGTAAAATAACTGAAAGGTTTTTCTACAATGTGATTATTTTTCATTAATAAAAAATATATTTGTATGTCAATCTTGTGGTCTTAAATGTGACGGATATTTGCACTTTTACTGTCCAGATATAAACGAGTGTCTGGACGAGTCGGTCTGCGCAGGAGGAGAGTGTCTGAACACAGACGGCTCCTTCATGTGTTTCTGCAGTCAACCAATGATCTGGGACCCCAGCCGCAACCAGTGTGTCTTTTCCTTGGACGTCCCAGGTGAGACTTTTCATATACTACATATACAGCTTACGTTGTGGACTCGGAAAACGACACATGTTAACATGCTAGTCTTTTTCCAAACTCTGCATTTAGAACCACATGATCTGGAGCATGTGGACTTCCAGGGCGTGTGTTGGCAGGTGGTGTCTGAGTCCAGGACCTGTACTGACCCTCTGGGCCCCGACAGGAAGACCACCTACACCGAGTGCTGCTGTCTGTACGGAGAGGCCTGGGGCATGGAGTGTGCCCTGTGTCCCCCGACTAATACTGGTAATTCACCCACCGATACTCACTGATACTGGTAATTCACCCACCGATACTCACTGATACTGGTAATTCACCCACCGATACTCACTGATACTGGTAATTCACCCACCGATACTCACTGATACTGGTAATTCACCCACCGATACACACTGATACTGGTAATTCACCCACCGATACGCACTGATACTGGTAATTCACCCACCGATACACACTGATACTGGTAATTCACCCACCGATACTCACTGATACTGGTAATACACTGACAGATACTCACTGATACTGGTAATTCACCCACCGATACTCACTGATACTGGTAATACACCCACCGATACTCATTGATACTGGTAATTCACCCACCGATACTCACTGATACTGGTAATTCACCCACCGATACTCACTGATACTGGTAATTCACCCACCGATACTCACTGATACTGGTAATTCACCCACCGATACTCACTGATACTGGTAATTCACCCACCGATACGCACTGATATTGGTAATACACTGACAGATACTCACTGATACTGGTAATTTACCCTCCGATACTCATTGATATTGGTAATACACTGATAGATACTCACTGATACTGGTAATCCACCCTCCGATACTCATTGATATTGGTAAAACAGCCACCGATACTCACTGATATTGGTAATACACCCACTGATAATCACTGATACTGGTAATACATCCATCAATACTCACTGATACTGGTAATACACCCACTGATACTCACTGATATTTGTAATACATCCATCGATACTCACTGATACTGGTAATACACCCACTGATACTCACTGATATTTGTAATACAGCCATCGATATTCACTGATACTGGTAATACATCCACTGATATTCACTGATACTGGTAATTCACCCACCGATACTCACTGATACTGGTAATTCACCCACCGATACGCACTGATACTGGTAATTCACCCACCGATACGCACTGATACTGGTAATTCACCCACCGATATGCACTGATACTGGTAATTCACCCACCGATACTCATTGATATTGGTAATACAAATACCGATACTCACTGATACTGGTAATACATCGACAGATACTCACTGATACTGGTAATTCACCCACCGATACGCACTGATACTGGTAATACACTGATAGATACTCACTGATACTGGTAATCCACCCTCCGATACTCATTGATATTGGTAAAACAGCCACCGATACTCACTGATATTGGTAATACACCCACTGATAATTACTGATACTGGTAATACATCCATCGATACTCACTGATACTGGTAATACACCCACTGATACTCACTGATATTTGTAATACAGCCATCGATATTCACTGATACTGGTAATACACCCACTGATAATCACTGATACTGGTAATACATCCATCGATACTCACTGATACTGGTAATACACCCATTGATGCTCACTGATATTTGTAATACAGCCATCGATATTCACTGATACTGGTAATACATCCACTGATATTCACTGATACTGGTAATACACCCACCAATACTCAGTGATACTGGTAATATACTGCTAATTCCAATTTAGTCCATCATTCCATTAATGTAAAGAAAATTTTTCCAGAGGACTATGCGTCGATGTGTAACCTTCCTGTCGGAGCCGGTCGCCGCCCCACGGCCGACGCTCTGGTGGCAGGTCCTGTTCACGAATATGAAGTGAGTCCGGACTATTTTTCTGCTCCAGACCAACAGCCTGCTCTGTACTACGACAACGAACAGCGTGAGTATACAAATAAAGAGGACTAAAACCTGTTCAAATCCACCTAAAACCTGTTCTAATCCAACTGAAACCTGTTCTAATCCAACTGAAACTTGTTCTAATCCAACTGAAACCTGTTCTAATCCAACTGAAACTTGTTCTAATCCAACTGAAACTTGTTTAACAAATCAATTTAACTGCTCTAAAGCCACTACACATCAGTGACATTGTTGAAATGTAAAAATGTACATTTTAGCTGCAACATCTAACAAAATTATCACAAAATTCTCCAAACAGTATTTGTCTAGTCTAATTAAGAAAGGTCCTTTCATCTTCTAATTTTATCTACCATTTAAACAAAAAGGATCTTCTGCCCCCTGCTGTGTAACAGAGGAACTACACTCTTCTCAGTTAAAGTCTTTTGGTTGAGATAGTTTTAGATTCAGTGAATTCTATTGAGTTTTTAATGTTATGTGTTTCAGGGTCTGTGAACGCGCTCGAGGGGCTCCAGGCCGAAGAGTGTGGGATCCTGAACGGCTGTGAGAACGGCCGCTGTGTTCGGGTTCAGGAGGGATACACCTGCGACTGCTTCGACGGGTTCTCTCTGGACCTGTCCCGGATGGCCTGTATTGGTACGAAATAAGAAATGTTTTTTAAGGAGTAGCCAAAAATTAACTGGGAATTGACCAAATCTATTACGAGTATCTGAAATCCGACATTAAAACGGTATGTTTAAGGATAGATTAGATGGATTCAAACAACTTTTGGACAGATTCAAACAGGTTTTAGATGGATTTAAGCAGGGTTTAGATGAATTTGAACAGGTTCTAGGTGGATTTGAAATGGTTTTAGATGGATTTGAGCAGGTTCTAGATGGATTTGAGCAGGTTTTAGATGGATTTGAGCAGGTTTTAGGTGGATTTGAACAGGTTTTAGATGGATTTGAACAGGTTTTAGGTGGATTTGAACAGGTTTTAGGTGGATTTGAGCAGGTTCTAGGTGGATTTGAGCAGGTTCTAGGTGGATTTGGACAGGTTTTAGATGGATTTGGACAGGTTTTAGATGGATTTGAACAGGTTTTAGGTGGATTTGAACAGGTTTTAGATGGATTTGAGCAGGTTTTAGGTGGATTTGATATGGTTTTAGGTGGATTTGATATGGTTTTAGGTGGATTTGAACAGGTTCTAGGTGGATTTGAGCAGGTTTTAGATGGATTTGAGCAGGTTTTAGGTGGATTTGAACAGGTTTTAGATGGATTTGAACAGGTTTTAGGTGGATTTGGACAAGTTTTAGATGGATTTGAGATGGTTTTAGGTGGATTTGAACAGGTTTTAGGTGGATTTGAACAGGTTTTAGATGGATTTGAGCAGGTTTTAGGTGGATTTGATATGGTTTTAGGTGGATTTGATATGGTTTTAGGTGGATTTGAACAGGTTCTAGGTGGATTTGAGCAGGTTTTAGATGGATTTGAGCAGGTTTTAGGTGGATTTGAACAGGTTTTAGTTGGATTTGAGAGATTTTAGGTGGATTTGAGATGGTTTTAGGTGGATTTGGACAGGTTTTAGATGAATTTGAGATGGTTTTAGGTGGATTTGAACAGGTTTTAGGTGGATTTGAACAGGTTTTAGGTGGATTTGAACAGGTTTTAGATGGATTTGAGATGGTTTTAGGTGGATTTGAATAGGTTCTAATGAAGGATAAAAGTCTAATCTCTTTGTTCCAGACGTGAACGAGTGCTCGGAGTTGAACCGACGCATGTCTTTGTGTAAAAACGCTCAGTGCATCAACAGCGTGGGCTCCTACCGCTGCGAGTGTCTGCCCGGCTTCGTCCCGTCGGAAAAACCCAACTACTGCATCAAGGAGACTCCGCCCCACAGTCCTCGGAGACGGCGACACAAACAGAGACGGCACGCGCAGTGAGGACACCAGGGGGCGCTACGCCTGAACTGGACTGTTACACTTTGACAGATCTCACACAGGACTCTGCTCAAACTGGGCTGCTGCAGGTTTTCACGTTCACACTTGGATCAAATTTGGCCGAAGGTTTCCTAAAACAATGAATAACCCTTGAAAATAGAATTTGGTCATTTGCATTTCTACATTTTCTAATATTTATTCACATAATAGCCAGAAAAATACAGCCATTTTAAAATATCTGAACAATTTAAGCATTATGTTTCTGTCTCTCATTGGTAAAAGCAGTTTTTAATTCTGGCTTCAAAATAAAAGCTGGTTTCTGCTGCTTGAAGCTTAATCAATCACAAATGTTTCAGGTTTAAAGTATATGAGAGTTTTATAAAAAAGTGTGTTAAGCTTACGTTACACTTTTGAAAGGTCCTAATACTTTTTATTTTCTATTCCACAAAGTTCTGTGAACCTGAAAATGACTGCATCACAAACACATTTCTAAAAAGCCCATAAATCTGCACTGTTCGGACTCAAACTTCACTGGTGCCTTTGTGTAAAACAGAAAACTCCATTTGTATAAACTGTACTTTGTCTTTTTTTATGCTTTTGTTTTGAAAGAGTTTAGCTTTTGACAAACCCTTCGGACGTTCGCTGGGGGATCTCTGTGCTTCTGCCCAGACTCACTGATGTTTATGGATATTTAAATAAGCCCAGGTCAGCTGTCTACTTCCTCTCCATTGCCGTCCCTTTGCCTTCAAAATAAAACCTGCTTCCTGTCATTAGAGCGAACCTAAAGCTTTTCCAAAACCTTCTCAAATCAAAATGAAGCTGCTTCAATTTCATTCAATTAAAAAAATCTATGTAAAAGCTTTTTAGTCTGCTTTCAGAATAAAAGCTGTTTTTGATGCTGCTGCTCAAAAGTTAAAACAATCACAAAGTTTCCCGTTTTAGCCAGCTTTCGAAATAAAACTGCTTTCTGCAAAAAAACACCAAGGGCTGATCCTTCAAAGTAAAGTTAGATTATTTTGTGCTGAAATATTACGGGACATTGTGCCATGGGAATCCAGACTAAACCAAAGTAGAACCAGGACCAAACCTGGTCTAAAACGTGGCTTAAACCAGGACTAGACCAAGGACTTAAAACCCGGACTAAACCAGGGCTGAGCTGAGAAAAAACAAACAAAGAATAAACTAAAATATAGATATGCAATGAACCAGGATTTAAAGTAAACCAGGATTAAGCTAATCTAAACCAAGGAGGACTAAAGACTAAAGCCAAGAACTAAACGGGGTCTAAACCAGGACTAAACTCAAGTCAGTACAGTTCATCCCAACATCACCAACACATTCTTCGTATCACAAAAACATTTTAGTCTTTCATGTGATGGAGATTTTCAAAATAATTGTCTATTCAAAGCCTTAAATCAAACTGTGTTGCATTTAAGTAAAGCCCTGGTTTAGCCCTGGTGTAGTCCTGAAGTAGTCCTGAAGTCCGTTTAGACCTGGTTTTAGTCCTGTTTTTTTGGTTTAATATTGATTTAGTCTCTGCTTTGACAGTTCAGAGCCTCATGTTTAATCTTTTCTAAATCAATTAAACTCCATATAAAGATTAAAACAAATGTTAAATCCGGGAATAAACTAGGGCTAAGACCAGAATCCCTAAACCAAGACTGAACCCAAGCCTAAAGCCAAAACTATAATCTGGACTAAACCCAGCTGTGAACCAGGATTCAATCAAAAATAAACCAGAACTAAACTCTAAACCACGACCAAAGATAAACCCAGAGCGACTACGCACTGATAAATCACAGTTTACAGAAAAACTACCTTTTGCATTGCCTTCAAAATAAAAGCTGCAGTTTCCTGTCTCAAACCAATCCAAAAGCACATCTCAAGCCTTTCACTCTCACTCTGCCTTCAGAATAAAAGCTTTTAAACCGCTTGGGGACAGTGTTAAGGGGGGTTTTGTCGGTGAGAGCTTTATTTTTACTGTTGTGTATGTTTTTGAGCTGCTACGGACGCGCTGGAGAGACTCTGGTGTAAAATGGAAAAAGTGACTGAGGCTGACGTCTGTGTGATTTGTACATGAACTAAAATAAATAACTTTTTCTATTACACTGTTAATTAAACAGCGATAATAAAACACAAACTGTAAGATTTGTTTCACAATGATTTAATTCATAAACTTTTTTTTCCATAATCAAAGCAGGTCTAACGTCACAGGCTTTTAATAATGGAACATAAGGTTTAAAATAACACTAGAGCAAAAACCAGGACTAAACTGGGGCTAAACCTGGAAGGAACTGGACCAGACCCAAGACTAAACCAGGTCTAATCTCAGATTAAATCACAACCAAAACCAGGGACTAAATCAGTCTTTATTGGGCCAAAAAAAACTAGGCCAAATACAGATCTAAACCAGAGGCAATCCAGGATTAAATCAAGAATGAACCCCAGTGTTAGCATTTACAACACTAAACTAGTTTTATTTGAACAAGTTTTACTTGGATTTGAACAGGTTTTAGTTGGATTAGAACAGGTTTTAGTTGGATTAGAACAGGTTTTAGTTGGATTTTAACAGGTTTTAGATGGACTTGAACAAGTTTTAGGTGGGCTTAAACAGGTTTTAGGTGGATTTGAACAGGTTTTAGATGGACTTGAACAGGTTTTAGACGGACTTGAACAGGTTTCAGCTGGACTTGAACAGGTTTCAGTTGGACTTGAACAGGTTTCAGTTGGACTTGAACAGGTTTTAGATGGACTTGAACAGGTTTCAGCTGGACTTGAACAGGTTTAAGTTGGACTTAAACAGGTTTTAGATGTACTTGTACAGGTTTTAGTTGGACTTGAACATGTTTCAGATGGACTTGAACATGTTTCAGATGGACTTGGACATGTTTTAACTGGATTTGGACAGGTTTTAGTTGGACTTGAACAGGTTTCAGCTGGACTTGAACAGGTTTCAGCTGGACTTGAACAGGTTTCAGCTGGACTTGAACAGGTTTCAGCTGGACTTGAACAGGTTTTAGATAGACTTGAACAGGTTTTAGATGGACTTGAACAGGTTTTAGATGGACTTGAACAGGTTTCAGCTGGACTTGAACAGGTTTCAGCTGGACTTGAACAGGTTTCAGCTGGACTTGAACAGGTTTCAGCTGGACTTGAACAGGTTTTAGATAGACTTGAACAGGTTTTAGATGGACTTGAACAGGTTTTAGATGGACTTGAACAGGTTTCAGCTGGACTTGAACAGGTTTCAGCTGGACTTGAACAGGTTTCAGCTGGACTTGAACAGGTTTCAGCTGGACTTGAACAGGTTTTAGATAGACTTGAACAGGTTTTAGATGGACTTGAACAGGTTTTAGATGGACTTGAACAGGTTTTAGCTGGACTTGAACAGGTTTCAGCTGGACTTGAACATGTTTTAAAATGTGACGAGGTGATGAAGACTCACTGAACTCTATTGTCTCTGAGCAGCTCTAACGAGCGTCCACTCTGTCCTCGGTTCGAAACCCAGCGAGTCCAGCAGGAAGTGGGCTGTGTTTGTTTCACAGACATTTATAGAAACTCACCAAGACAAAACAATGAGAGCACGTCATCGAACGGGAAATACTCCAAACAAAAATGAGCCTGGTTTAAAGAGAAAAGAGAGGACATGATGAAGAGTGTGAGGGTGAGTCGGGTTAGAGCACACACAAACGAAGAGTAACGAGATCAAAATAAACCTGAAAACACCTGAAGCATCTGAAAATCCCTTTTCTGTTCTGCCCCACTTCACGGCTGTTAGTTTGTTTCAGATTTCTTCCTCTTGGAGTTTAAACCAATCAGAGAAGAGGAGCAGCAGGGACCTGTCCACACCAAAGCAGGTGTTTTTACAATTCTGTCTGTAAACATCAGAAGTGTTAGTGCTGAGTGAAAGGCTTTAACACTGGTGTTTCAGAGTCTTTCAGCTCTTACTTTGTGAATTCAAAACACATTCTCAGTCTCCACTTAAACAAACGTCTGCAGCCTCTGAAATTAAAGTTTACAAAGATAAACTCTTCTTCTGCAGCAGAAGTGTTAAAGTCCACTCCAACTCTGATCTGAATCTGGATTTTGTCTCAAATAGAATCAGACTTTTGTGTGTCTGCTGCTGATGTCTCTCTGGACACAGCTCAGGAAACACCAGCCTCTTCAGGACAAACTCAAACAAACTCAACCAAACCCGTTCTGAGGAAACCAGCCTTTAGTGTAGACATGGCCGAGAGTGTTTTCATCTGAGCGCAGCGCTAGTCCGTTGTGTGGTTGTGACTTTATCTATTTCTATTTAATCTTAAGTATTGTAGGTTTAATCCTGTGTGTGGTCCATAACTCCCAGCTGGGCCGTGTCCCTGTGAGTGTAGACCTGTTAAGACCAGGTCTGAGCCTGGTCCAGAGCCTGGTCCAGAGCCGTGTGTGTCCTTCCTCTCTTCACCTCGTGTTGTTGGTCTAAATTTAGCACGGCTCAGGGAAACACAGGCAGGAACACTAAGTTTGGAGAAGAATAGCAGGAAGTGTGGGCGCCGCTCGGACAAACACGGATCACGCTCGGACTCAGAGGACTCAGAGGACTCACAGAGACCAGGACTCGGTGGACTCACAGGACTCAGAGGACTCACAGAGGACTCACAGAGACCAGGACTCACAGAGGACTCACAGAGGACTCACAGAGGACTCACAGAGGACTCACAGAGGACTCACAGAGGACTCACAGAGGACTCACAGAGGACTCACAGAGACCAGGACTCGGTGGACTCACAGGACTCAGAGGACTCACAGAGGACTCACAGAGACCAGGACTCACAGAGGACTCACAGAG